>CM060565.1:54745000-54990000 GCA_030625065.1 Alectoris magna | reverse complement strand
ATCTTACGCATCTCTTATGGTGAGAATAATGCAGAAATGCTTCATAAAATAAATGTGTTTTTAAAAAGAGTGGGAAGGAGACAAAGAAAATAATGTCATTTCTCCAGTTCTTAGATTTAACCTAACTGTTAGGTAGATAAACTGTTATTGTCTGTTTTCACTTTGAATCCCTTCATGAAAAAGCACAATCACTTTCTTGATCACTTTGAGGGTTGGGTGTTTTTTTTTCATGCCTAACAATAGTCATCTCAAAATACAGCAGACACAGAAGTCCTTAGGTGTTACTGCATTTACCAGCCTGTTTCACTAGCTAAACAAAGTAAGCACAAATGTAGTTAATTCTTGATGTTAATACAACCACCAGGTGTTCTACAATTGTGCTGAGATCTACAACTCTCTCTAGTTTCAAAGATATTTCTGCTCCTTCTTTGTTTCTCTCCCATCACTATATTTAATAACAAAATTTTAAGTTTTCATGTAGTGACACTGAAAACTTGACTTTTATCGTAGCCAATTTTTCAGCTTCAAACACAACGTTGAATACTTTTTGTAAGCTTACAAGCATACTTTTTCACTTCCAATATCCTATTTTCATGACATCTGACTTAAAAATAAGACCTTCAGGATTGGACTTTAGGCTGGATGGAGTCAGTCAAAACTCTGTGCACAAAGAGTTACAAACCATACCTACAAATATAAACAAGCAATAGCAGAGGATTTCAGCCAAAAAATTTAAGGAGATAAATGTCTGAAGAACAAACGGGACATTCCAAATGACATCCATAACTGTTTGCTGATAACACCGTTAAGTTTGAGATTGGGTTTTAACCTGTCCTAGAACTCTTCCTACATAGCAATCTAATTCGAGTTTCTAAAAATAAGTGGAATTCAAAATTACTTATGATTAGTATCCTCGATGTAGCATTCCTTTTACTGTGTCCAGCAGACTCTTGAAATGTCCCTGGTAATCCGACTGGAACAGTCTTTATTATGAAACACAATGGTCTGGCTATCCAGGTCCTCATATATTGCACTAACTTGCTTTTCTGCTGTCTTTCTATTTTTTATTTTTTTATTTTTTTTACTAATCCTGGCAAAGTCTCTGTCTAATGCTTTCACAACAACCAACAGGAAGTGCTTCTCAGTAACTTTATGAATTATACCTTCTTCTGAAAAATGCTCGTATAGTTCATATATTCAGCTAAAAGTTCTGGAAAATGAAGTTACTCACACACCCTGCATGAAGAAGAAAAATGGCCAACAGTAAAGTTTATGACTCAGGTTTATGACTCATTATGGGTGAACTTGAAAAGTCTCTGTTCTTGAAATCAACTAGCGCCATAACCTATTCTCTGTTTGTTTCTATTGATGCATCTCAAAAAGTAGGAACAAAGTATTTTTGTATCTGTTGGCTCTGCTGAGCACAGAAGAATTTACCTCAGAACCACCTATGGTGAACATCTGCAATAAATTCACTAGCCCTCTTATTTGTGGTTCTTGGAGTCTTAACCACCTGTAGTGTATTTTGTCTTTATTTAGACTGTAAAAGGGGAAAAGGCATTCCCAGACAGAAGACATCCTGGATGATAATGCATACAAATTATGATGAGGACAGACATTCATATAAATATGTAAATAAATATGCATTATGAATATCCTTATATGTATAAATACATAAATGCATATATATATATATGCAATATAATGCAATATAATGCAATATATATATATAAACTGATCTTATAAGTCAGGGAAGTCTATATGGATGAATGTCTTCAAGTATTTACAAGTTAACTGTAGAGTTAATTAAAGAACACATTTCTCCTGACCTACCCAAAAATAGTGAGTATCCAAAATATCTCTTCTATATTACATTAGAAGATCTTTATGACCTGTGCTTCTGTATCATTAAATTAAAGGCTTTTCTGCTTTTCTGTCATCAAATCTTCTTGACATTGCAGAACTACAAACAAGTTCATATCAATTAGATTTGAGATTTAAAAAGTGCTTTTAGGAGACATTTAAATATTTTATCTGCAAAAATAAGAAACAAACCTTACGTTGTATCACTAAACCTTTAATGACAAAACAAACAAACAAACAAAACTGGATTAAAATAAAATGAAAACAAACCTCTTATCTACAACCAAATACCAAAAACACAGAGGCAGAAAAATGAAACAGTGTATGCTAAACTAACGGTTGTTCTTAGGGGAGACAGTGATCAAAACTGTGAGTAAATTGGACCTCTTCAAAACATTGTTCTACTTTCTTGTTCATTTATTCATAATTCCTCAATACCATAAAAAGATGAACACGTGCATGTTGAAGACACCTCCCCTCTCAAATAAAAATATGAAATAAATAAATAAATAAATAAATAAATAGATTTAGGTACTTGCTGTAGAATTTCTCCTACCAAGCAAAAGCAAAGAATGATCAATAAAATCCTCTCCCTCGATGCACAATTTCAGTCTAATGCATAAAGTCTTAGAAAACTGGGGTTATCTGGTTAGCTATAACAAGTTCATTTCCAGCTTCTCACAGATTGTTTTCCCCTGAAGATAGGAATTTCATGTTTCCATTCAAATCACCCAAGAGCATTACTTGTTTGCAGCAACTATTTTTGTATTATTAAATGCTAGCAATTCTAAAAGTGGGCATGTTTGTGTAAATACTCTTTTTAGAAAAGTGAGGAAACTGCAGATAAAGGAAAGTAGCTGAATGATAACAGCAGGGATAAAGAAGAGAAAGCCATTAGTGAATTCATTATTTTTTTTTTACCTTTGGCATTTAGTCCTTCTGATTAATGGCTTTCCTGTAGGCGGCTATTTTCCTCTCAGATATTAACATGCAGAATATGTAGCATACAAGAATAAAGTGTTATTACTATTTATGCAGCTTCCAAAATCCCTGAGATATCAGAGATGAAGACAAAATGATGATAAATAGAAGAGAAAGTTAATTTATTGTATTCATTTCATCTTATGAAGAAGGACAGCTATATAGCACACTTGCATCTATAAATATTAAGTGTGCATTTAGAAACAAAAATGTCTTGTTTCATAACACCTGCACGTTCTTCACAAGTTAAAAAGCACAGATGGCATGTTCTTCTACAGACCCTGGCATGTTGGGGAATATCAGCCTGTAAAATATCACAGAAGTCTGCTACACGAGGGAGAAGATATAACCTTCCTCCTCCAACTAAATCTAGATGCTTAGGAGGCAATTTGGATAAAATAATGAAGTGTAATTCTTGCTTTTCTACTGATAAAGTATAAATCAACACCACTACACTCTTTCTGTTTATAGCTTGGCTGGATACTCAATTGAAAACCGCTATTTTCCATTACGGATAACCAAGAAGTCACCAGTCTCATTGCTCTAGTTCCACCATCAGCTCCTTTTCAAACCCTTCCTCCTATCTATCTGCAGTGTGCACTCTCTACTTCTTTATTGCTTTTCAGATCTGATTTTCTTTTCATTGGTAAATTAAAAGGATATAATCTTCTCCCATTATTTTTTTTCCTATGACATATTACCATCTCCTGCATTTCTAAAAAGTTGAAATTTCTGACTAGTTCATCATCTCTGATATACCATAACCTTCCCAAATTTACATTACTAGTTTTACTCTCTCTTCATACAATCAGTGAATCATTAAATGGTTTGGGTTGGAAGGGGCCTTCAAGATCATCTACTTCCAAACCCCCTGCTTGAAGCAGGGACACCTCCCTCTAGACCACGCTGCTCATAGCCCCATTCAGCCTGGCCTTGAGTGCTTCCAGGGTAGGGGGCATCCACAACATCACTGGGCAAACTGTTCCAGTGTGTCTCCCCCTTCACAGTAAAGAGTTTCTTCCTAGTATCTTGTCTAAATCTACCCTCTTCCAGCTTAAAACCATTTCTCCTCATCCTGTCACTACCTGCCCTTGTAAAAAGACCCTTCATATACCTTACTCTTTTGTCTAACAGCATTTTTTTTTCCTATTATTATGAAGAGCCTAATACTGGCAAATTCCTTTCTTTTTTTTTTTTTTCTGGTACTTCTTGCCTTCACACTCTTTAAAGCCACTGTCCACAATCACTGCCTTAAATGCCTATCCTTTCTCAGTGTAGACACCCTCCTCTCCTCTCATGAGATAAAAGTTCACTGGAAAAGTTTCTCCCAGTCTACAATACACTTTTCTTGACTGCTTCTCAATCTCACTGCCCTATTTTCATTCTCCTCCCCTCTGCTGATTGATTTTAGTCATTAGATTCTTCAAGATCTTGTATTCAACCACTTTCAGCTCCTCAGGCAAAATGACTAACTTTTGAGCCTGACTAGAGAATGAAATCTATTCTCACATCTTCAGATCAACAGTAAGACACATTAGTCCACTTCGTCATTGTTCCCTAACACTGCATTGCATTTTCTTTTCAAATGTGTAAGAAAATCTTAGTTGTATTTTTCATGTAACTTCCCCATTTCTATCACAGCCAAATTCCTCTATTTCATAATATTTATATGAATCATATATATATAATTTCATATATGGTATATAAACTATCAAAATCCTATTTCATTCCATTGAGGACACTCCTCCTCCCTTTTACTTCTTATCCTTCTCCACTATGCCACACTGAAGAGTTTTGTTTATATGCTTGACAGCTTTCACTGCATCACTGTAGTAATTAACGGCAGGCTAAGAAAGAGGAAAAAGAATACTGGCAAAATAACTAGCAATGTGCCCATAGCATATCACACAGCAGGATGACACAGGACTGCAAAACTCTCTGCCACAGAAATGGTGGTTAAATCTTAGACTGTCAGCACAGTAGTGTAATGCAGTTAAAGAAAGGAGGCTAAATATTTCAGTACCCTCTATTGTCTAATGCAAAGAATAATATTCTTCTTTTATTCTGGGATTATTTTTCTGAAAGTAAAATACTCAAAGCAAGGGTGATTAAAAACAATAAAAAAAAAACCAAACATATTAATCACAAATAACATTAACCTCTAACTCTCAAGAAAGAATTATTTTTTGTATATGATATTCCACATCAGTTTGGATAGATCTAGTTACCAGAAGCCATTTCCCTGAAGGTTAATTAACCATTAGCTATATACATTAAATGGATACTTAGAAATAAGGAATGCTTCTCAGAAAAGAATTGCATACCTTTTATGTAAAATGATTTCAATCTAAAGTTAGAATGAAGCATGTTTTAAAGATGAAATATTAATTTTACCATTTAAGGTAATACACTACTGAAAAGTTTGCAAATACTAGGATAAAGGGTAATTAGAAGACTAATAGCCCATGTAGTTTTCCATCCAACTTCAAGAAATAGTTCCTCTTTTCAGCATGCCTGGAACTTAACAGAAATATAGGCAGGGTATAGAGAATGTCACATGGCAGATACTAATTGTTACGATTAAGGTCTAACAAGCATGCTACCCTGCTGTTTTGAGAATGTCTCTGACTTTTGATCCTGACATCTGTGTCTTACAAGAATTTCACTCTGCTCTGACATTCCTTCTGATGTTGATCCAGGAATTAATGGATTGTGAAAAAGCTGGCAGGATATCATTTAAAAAATAGAATTCTTAGTGTACAACGGATGAAAAGGTATCAGAATTCACATAGTTTATGTCTGATACCAAAACACTGTGTCTATATGCATGTGTTTAGTATGAAGCAATATCTCAAAAGAGAGGACAGAAAATAAGATTTAAAATGAAGCTTCAGGCTGTATAGATGTACAGTATTGCTATTCTTCTTCAGCATATTACAAGATGAAGAATTACAAGATGAAGATTACAAGAATCAATAATTTAGACAAATTCTGTGTAGTGGAAATCCAATTGGTTAAAATATCAGCAAAACATATTACAACTAATTGTGAGGTAGACTAAAAGTTTCATAAACTCTTTCAATGAACACTAAAGGAATCAATAAAAATTATGAAAGAAATTTCACGAGAGCCATTCAGAAGTGTAATTACAGTGTGACATATGTTTTGTGGTCACCACCATATCATTTCAGTTCGGACATATATTCAAGCTGTTTTGTGGTGCAATGTTTTCAGACTTAAAGGATTTCAGGGGAAAAACAAAACAAAACAAAACAAAACACCAACTTCAAGACACTGAATCGCAAAAGTTAAAGTGAGATTTTTTCCAGATGTGCTTAAGACTAAAGAATTACATATAGAATTGAAATTTTACACATCAGAGGATATTGCCTTGTATTTTGTGGTTCTGGATAATTACTAGATGCCAGTGGATAACTTAAACATAGCTTAGAGTCACTGACATTAATGTGTGACAGGCAGCATAACAGAACATATTTTGCAACTTTAAGTGAAAAAAGAAAAGAAAAGAATGATATTTGGGAAAAAAAAAAAAAAGAGTAGAAAAATAAAAATCAGGATTATCACAACAGGAAATAAGTTGTGCCATCCTTAAAGTCAAAAACATTTTTCAATATGACAGAAAAAGAAATCAAAAAAGAACTCCAAGGCTTCAACAAGTTAAGATGAATTTAGATTCAACTCAATTGTTGATTACTGTCAATAGTAAGAAGAAATAAAATTAAGATTACATGGTTTAACCACTTCTTCAGATCAGGCAAGTCAACCAAAATTCAAACCAAACTTTTTATCATTATTCGTTAATCTGTTTCCAGTATTTGCATCTACATTTTGGTTGTTTGGATGTTTTTACAGTAGCTTCTAGCACTCAAAGGCATGTATTTTTGACAGAAAGTCCAGAATTAACTGTTATTAAGAAACAAATACAATTAATAAAATTAATAGTCCAGACAATTTATGTAGATAATCAGCTGTTCATGCCTAATACACATATATTGGACGTACTTGTGTTAGGGAACATGTGTGCATCCAAAATAAGTATCCTATAATTGGAATCAATTTATGTGAAGTCAACTTATAACTCAGACTTTAGGAACAAATACAGTGAAAAAAGCTTAATGACTTGCAAGTTGTGTGCCTCTCACCAGCACATACAACAATTTTGTTGTTTAGGTGTGTAGTATTCACTAAATTCTAACGACAATACAATAATTCTAGCAAGATATTACAAAAAAAAAAAAAAGCCTCAACAGACATTTTTAATACTAATGTTACATCTAGGTAATTCGTTAATGTTTTGTTCAAGATAATTTATTTTAGACATCAGTTAATTCCTGTTTTCTTTTAATGTAAGCATGCATACTTTTAAGTACTAAGAGTTCTCTTATTTCCATTAAAAGCAATTGAAATTTACTGTTCTATTTTCCCTTAACCCTTCTGGAATTCATTTAAGAAAGAAAATAGAAAGTAGAACAGAGAAGAGGAAATTCAATAGTGGCGAAGAGGCAAATAGTAAAGTGAATAGTTAAAGAGAAAAGGCTGGATCACATTTAAGATGGGGAAAAAACAAAAGGTAAAGCTTGAAAAATCTGAAAAAGTAAGGTGGGGTGTGATGTGTGACAGGTGGGGTAAGATGAGACAGTTGGGAGGAATGAAATAAAAATGAAGAGCACAAATTAGACAAGACATTCATTTTAAGCCCTTAACAGGCTGGATCTCATCGTTGTCATCAGACAGGAAATGTCAGAGCTGGCACTTTTTTTTTTCTTAATGCTTTTTACTTGTTTAAAAAAAAAAAAAAAATCTGCCTTACAATACATAAAAGTCTATTTGCTTTAAAGAAAAATACGTCTTAATTTGTTCCCATTTCTTCTCCTACTCAATCTTTAACAAACATCAATTCTTTTATATTGGAAACTACAATAATTATAAGGTTTAATGCTTCCATTATATTTTGAGTTATTTTATTTAATACTTGAGCAGGAGTTGAATTCTATAAAAATAACTAAACTTTGCACTTATAACTACGGGTGGATTTCTGGAGGAGGTGAGTATTGCGTAAGATGATGTGTGGTGTTATTTCACAAATACAAACAAATCCTTGCTGTACCGGTTAGATCGATAGAGATATGAAAGTATGCCTTCTAAAATAGACAAAAATTGACTATGTTGAAAACAAGTTTCTTTTATTTCCAGTTAATGTAAATAACTTAAAGAACCTAAGTTCTCAATAAAAACATAAGTTTTCAATTTAGTCTTTAGTAAATTTCTGGATGGGACATTTGAGGCCTGTGAACAATGGCACTATATATAATGTATTACCAAGCTTCTCTCAATATGGTCACTTAATTTGTATGTGATGTTTTGTCACATTAAAAAAAAAAAATAGAATCCCTCTGTACATGGCAGAAAAGGCAAGTGCAGTAATTACAATGCACATGACCATAATTTGCTCCTCCATTTCTTCTGAATAATCTCAAGGTCAAATTCAAATGCAGAATACTGCCAGCAGGAAAGTATATATAGTGTACGTAATTTTTGTTTGAATAAACTGAATAAACTGAAAGTACTGAATAGTACTTTCAAAACAGTGTTCTTTTTTTCCCTTATTTCTAGCATAAACAATCTTTTCAACTTTTTATTTTAAAATGTCTATCTCAGATTATATTGGATTGTATACACTGAGTTAGTTAAATGATCACTAAAGACCGATGCGTGATAGGATCAGAAAGGCATTTAAAATACACACAATTTGTTAAACTAATAGTAATCCTTCCTATAGCTGTTACCAACAGTGAATGGATGCTTAGGAAAAAAAGCAAAAGAAATGAAATCTCAGGTACAGTGATGTCACACAGAATATCTGATAGGATTTCCAGACACAAGAGTTGACTTCAGATCATCAGGTTTAAAAGACATCACTACACCTATCTACCACTACCATTTCTAATTTCTATTCTCTACTTGCGGTTTAAATAAATGTATTGTCAATCACAGGTCTGTCTGGGGGGCCAAAAACACTCTATGAGAGAATCTCAAGTCTCACAAGGAGCAACTGAGGGCACTAAGATTACTAAGTCTGGAGAAGAGGAAGATCAGACCTTACTGTTCTCTACAACAACCAGAAAGGAGGTTGTAGTGGCGGGGGAGGGTTGGTCTCTTCTCCCAAATAACAGTAATAGGAACAGGAATAATGGCTTCAAGCTGTAGCGGGGTAGGCTCAGGTTGAATGTTTGTCTTCTTTGAAAGAGAGATCAAGTACTGGAAAAGGCTGCCCAGCAAAATGGTGGATTTACCTTCCCTTGAGGTACTCAAGAAATGAGAAGATGTTGCACTTAGGGACATTGTTTAGTGGGCATGGTGGGGATGGATTGATGGCTGGACCAAACGATCTCAGTGGTCTTTTACAACCTTAGCGATTGTATGAGTCTGTGATTCTATACTCTAGCAAAGGAAGATTCATCAAGCTTTATCACGTTTCAGTCACCTACATAAAAGAACTGATGCCAAGATCCTTCTAATCTTTTCATTGGTACTCAATTTGAAAGGTTCTAAATATCGCCGGACAGTTCATTTATTAAATTAGATTTAGAAGCATACTAGGTTAACAGCATACATTCAGAGAAACAGGAACAGAAATAAGTATATTGTACTTCAAACATTTTATAATATGCCCCGAAACGCAGTATAATTTACATGGAGAAAATGGTGAGCCCTTTGCAGTATTACACTTCTGGTTTATATAATTTCTATAGTTAACACGCATATTATCTCATTTTACCTTGCTTTGAAAATTAATTAAAATAGCCACTGGTTATAGCAGAGTTTGTAACCTTAACCCATTATGCATGCTATTTCATTGTATTTCAGTGTTTCCATTTTCACTTGCCTATCTTCAGACTTTAAAAAGTAGATGTGCTATTGTTCTTGATCTATGGGAATAGTACTATGGCTTGCGCAATGTCAAAATGCACGTAGCATAAGATATCAACAAATTACACTTATTTTTCTAACTCATAAATTAAAGTCCTTAATGTTGAGGTGTATTATGGACTACCTTAATTAAAATCTTCTAGATACTACCACCAGTATGACGTCTTAATCGTTCTCTTTGCTGAAGCCATCCTCTTTCCTCCCTGTAAATTCCTCACCTTGCCTTGCATTCAGTGTCCTTGCAAAACTCAATAGCATCCTCAGCAGTGAGGAAAACCTGATCAAGAACTGTCACAATCTCAGGAAAAAAAAAAAAAAAAACAAGAATTTATGCATTTCATCCATTGTTCTTTGTTGACAGCCCTTTTCTCCTTGCTCACAGAAAAGAGATTTTCAAGTTTTCTGTTTCATTAGTTACTCCTTTGAAAAGTTCCAGGCCTGAGGAGGGCAGGAAAATCAGCTAAACTCTGTCTGATCGATACACAAATAACCTTATTTTTACAGGTGCAATTCATGGACAAGATATATCTTATTCTGCCAAATTACAGGCTAAAAAGAGTTATACAGCCTCCTTCTTAAGATGTCAAGTAACCGAAACCACCAAGGAATTTCAGCACTTAGCTAAAATTAGTTGACATATTTTAGAAAGATATCAAAATCACACGAAAAGTTTTTAACTCATGAATATAGAATATATTTTGATAAGTATTTTCAAACATTAATTACCTGTGCAGTTAAAAATATACACTTCTTTTCCACTTGACTTTATATGGTCTCATTGTGCAATTTTATACCTTTGCATACTACATTACAGAATATGCCACTGTGAGACACTCTGTATATTAAATTATTTAGGTATACTTGATATTTTAAAAACAAACTGACACTCTTTTGGCATTTTTGAAACAAAATACTGAGGGTAGATCTGGAAAATAGGACCTTTGAACTGCTGAATATACTTAAAAAGTAATGGACTTTGAAGAATTTCATCACATCTGCTAATTAGGTCTCTAAAAAGCTAAGACCGTTGACACCGTAAGGTATATTTACAATGTCTAGAAATACCGTAGCTAAAGAAACTGCAGGACTCTCAACTGAAAAGGAGTAGTTAGAAGATGCACTTCCTATTGTTAAAGACATGTCCATGAGCCTCACACTATGAAAACTGATTAGTTATTGCAACTGGTTCAGGAAGTAAAATAGTAAAATAAGAAATTCTCTTGTCGCAGACATCAAAGTAGTAATTTTTTTTTTCAAGTCCATTTCTACTGTGACTTGAGATTTTAATACATCACTTTCAGTTATTGCACAGGATTTTTTACAAAAAGTCATTTCTACAGTATAAATGGTTGGGATCTCAACTGTAAGAGGAGTACTTTTTAATTAAGTACAAGAACACTAAGACCTGCTCTGTGACCAACATTAATCCCTTTTCCATATTATATGTTGAGTGACAGTCCAAGAAACACATGGAGGATATGATCCAAAAATGTGAGATTGTGACCATTACAGTTGTTTGAGCTGTTCGGTCACCATGGAATGTGACTTACATGGACTCCATGTGACTTTCACATGCAATGTGAAATATCAATACTTCTGTCACATATTCCTTCTTGCTGGTCTGATATCTCCAACATCATTTCTACATGGCCCAAAGACACACGGTCTTACTGTTCCAACCTGGTTAAGGGTACCCTGTAGCTAGGTCATTTACTGTCCACTGTCTGTGCAGCCTTCTGTGCTTTAAGTGGGGAAGAAGGATAGATAAAGTACAGGCAGTTCTAAAAAACCCACGTTGCAATGGTCCCTAGGGAACCACTGCCAGCTGGCATAGGTTAAAGCAACCAGAGGCCTGGGGCTATGGAGAAAATCAAAGAACTGTAACCATCACCCTGACAGCCCCACAGAGTAAACTGGATAAGTGAAGAATCCAGGTCTTTGTGTACACTGGAGAGAATATCAGTGTTTATTTATCAATTTTTCTGAACAATTTCATGTGTTAATAAATTGAACAATGTAAAAGCCCTACCAGCAGATGGAAGCTGGATAACTTTTAGATATTTGACTGATATGTATGAGATGATTTCATGGAAGAAGCTTGAATAGGATCTTAAAATCTTATTTCTCAGCAGTGTTGCAAGATTCAGAGATTTCAGTGGATTGAATGATTCCTAGCCCCCCACACATTGATGATGTACACTGCCTTGAGAGGGAAGGTAGTTGAGCTTTTCAAACCTCACCATTTGTTATCTGGCATTCATTGCTTTCATTGCTTGGATTCTAAGTGTACAGAGGTTTGCAACTAATACTATGTGGCCTTTAATTAAAAACAAGCTGAGGATCTGCACTTCCCACAGGAATTTGTGAAAATGACACACACTATTACTTAGATCTGGAAACAAGTAGCTGCTATTAAGTGCCTTTTTACAAGCATTCAAAGTAGAAGTTAAAACAAAGATTGTAAATCTAAATCTGGACAACACATAGATCAGATTTCAGTGGATATGATGATTCAGTTGAAGGATCAGCAATTACAATGTGACAGTTCCTGAATAACAGAGTGCTACCATCTTTTCAGGTGTGTCTTTACCAGATATTTACTGCTCAATTTTGTCTACTCAGCTGTATTTATGGGACTGTTACTTGTAGAAGTATTAGAATTCTCTATACCCTTCCATCACTGTTACAGTAGCAAGATCAACCGTGTGCAAGATTCATCATGTTCAGTTGTGCCTTTCACCGTTCATCAACTATTGTTGGTCATCAGGAACATCTACTGTAATTTGTATAAATTAACTAGAAAATTATTATTTGTAATAAATTAACTAGAGTTAAACGGGTCAACAAAAATACAGAACATGAGTGGTTGTACTCTTAGCTAAGGCTGTTTTTAACAGAACACTGGGGAACAGAGAAGGCCCAAGTCAGTGTTTTTCATTTTGAGGCAACTGGCCTGCTCAGGTAAATCAGTGCTATACAATGGCAATTTCTCATTGTTCTCTCTATAGACTTCTATAGCGTTATCATGAATATCAAATAGAATATATCGTCTGGCTTCCACAGCTACCTCTCTTTACAATGAGCTTTAGAAATAGCATTTACGTACAACCAGAATTTAACTTGTAGCAGCAAAATAGTTTGCATAATAAGAAACCCAATGAATACATTTAAATTATTTTTAGAACTGAGAAGCAAAAGACTAAAGGACGGTTTTAAAACTAGCTGTCAAAAGGAGTTAAGAATAACAGCATACACTAATAAAACATTACTAGTGTTATAAAAAAAATCCACTGCCATTGTAATTAATACCAAAATATCACAATTGAGAGGTTAAATTTAAGATCTGAATTACTTTACTTGCACTAATAAATAACACAGTACATACTAGCAAGAATTGGAATGACCACGCCATTGAAGGGTTAATGGTTCTCGTTATGGTAGAAATTTAAATATCATGGGGAAGCACCTCCTGACCCAGCCATCACTGAGAATTATGCAGATTCAAATGGGAGCCACACAGGCTTTGATTTCCCCCAAGGATTGATGAACAAGTACAAAATAATAGAAAGTGACAGGAAGCAGATGACTGAGGTCTAATTTAATGTCATTCTAAAAGACAATATATCTTAAATTGGCCTTAGGAAAATTATGGGTTATAAGTAAGAGAACAGAAACATGCACTTTATCATTTTAGTTCACTAATTTAAGAAGTAATCCTTTGAACAGACGAACAGTGAAACAATTGTCATTTGGCAATGAAAATTTGCGAAACTTAAGTAGGCGTACTTTGTTTGCATAATTTGCAATTTATAGAGAAGGCTGCAATCTTAAAAGGGAAAGCCTATTAAACAAAATTATGAAATGATCTGAAGAATTTTATGCAAACATTAATTTGAGACTGTTATGAAGACAAAGAATAGTTCTTAAAAACTATGAGAAAATGTTGTGAGGATACGCTTAGGAAATGTTTGCAATTTTTAGTAAAGGATTAGCTACACATACTTACGCAGAAATGGAAAAAAAATTATGCCGGAAGGATTTCTATAAGAATAAAAGCTGGAATATTTTACTACTTTTAATTAGTAAGGATCAGAAATAGTCTTCTAAAGGACCAAGTTAAGCATAAGCCATGCTTTAATCCAAATCACCCAGACTTCAGAAGACGCTTCATTCAATATGTGCTTATTTAGTTTTAAATTACAGTATTTATAAAAACTATCAACATTTGCATAATCTGACACCATTTCATTTTGCACCAAAAATGTTTGTCATGTTTGTAAAGAAACAGCATATTTTTATTAATCAGAAACGATGGTATTCGTTCTGCTTTTTTTTTTTTTTCAGTTTTTTAACATTAATTAAAAGAGGTATCCCAAACAAGTTGTTTGCTTTGATTTTTTCTCACTTAGAGTCTAAACATAGGAGATGAATTTTAGTAATTCAAAATAGATTAATACAACCTCAAATTAAAAATCTAAAAATCAGACATAAAGCTTTGGAAAGACTCACTGCAGAAACTCACATCATAGCGCTGTCAACAAAGTTACGAAGATTGTCTCTAAAAATAGAGGTTTACTAACAAGCTTATTTTTACTGCCTCTTAAAAAAAGAAAAAATAGTAAAAAAAAAAGAAACTAATAGCCAGTTTGAAAGCACGTAAAAATACCCAACTTCACAAAAAAGTATTGCGGGCTCCCTATTATAATCAACAGAAGAGAAAGAAAAGTGGCATTGCTCAAATACTCCATCTGCAATGTAATCACATGGTAGACCTGGAGGCATTTCAACAGTGCTAACAGAACTGCCTCAGGAATCTACACAGCAGCCAGATGCCAGCCCTGGAAAAATATGTAATATTGCATGATATCTGCATCCTGTGACTGGTATTTAAAGAGAAGCCGTAGGACTGGTCCTGTGTTCAGGGCTGAATAATCCTAATACTTGCATATATTTTCATTTCTCTTGTAAGGATAAATTGAATAATGCTGATAGAAACTGTGCACCCTTAAAAGTTTTCTGAGAATGAGCTAAAATAGCTATGCATAACTCTACAGAGGCAAAAAACAAAAAGTGTTGTAAAATTCAACTACATTTTGCTGACAGCAAACTAAACTTGGCAAATAATGAACATATTGACGTATTTGTGTGCTTTAAATTTTAAGTGAAAATTCCAAGGAAATTTCTCCCTCTAGAAGAATACTGCAAATATCTTACATACTAGGAGGAGCAATAATATATATCTGTAAGACTGCCTTTCTTACAAAAAAAAATGTGTTTTCTATACATAACAAACCTGCTTCTTAAAAAAAAATAAAATAAAAAAATAAGGCTCAAGTCACATTTATTTCCACTTTCCCATTAAAGTCAGCAAGTTTCCTACAGATGAGAACCTACAATGTAAATGCTGTTGCCATTGGAAAACCGCGCCTTGATTGTTATGCTTCCTGACATCAGGTTGTTCTCCTGCATGTAATGTCCATTGTTCAGTGACATTTGCGGCAATCTTCAAAACTAAATTTTAGTCCATGTGACGTAAGAAATATATCATTTTATTTAAAGAAAACTCAGAGAAAGAAGAGAAGGGGAGAGAAATTGCAACGCTACACTGAATGCAGTTGGGTAAGGCAAGCAGTCTAACAAATCTGAAAGAATTAAAACTTGAGTGTACAGTTTCCTATAGTTTCCCTGAAGGTTTTCAGGGCTTCTGATCTATTGTACATCATCCAAGCGCTTGATCTGGACAAAGCGTTGACTATAACTCAGACTGTCCAAGGAACTTGTGGTAACTAAACAAAAGAACACCTGATAGAGACTTTGACGATGTAACAAAATTTCTCACAAATGAGCTCGAAGCTTTTTAAAATTGCATTTTGCTAACTAGTCTTGAGAATCTCCCTCACACTTCATGGTGGAAGCTCATAGCTGGAGTCTGTCTCACAGCCAAGGCCCAGAGGAATCTCTTCCTAAATTGAAACAGTTTCCAAACGACTTAAACCATGGGCCTTGTTCTGCATTCTGGAAGTATCAGGAAAACAGTGTTTATTCATAATACAAGGATTTTTTTTTTTATCTGATGTAAGAGATACTTTACAGTGCAACTTCAAAATTAACTTCAGAGAAAAATGAGCACCTAATAAATACTGTAATTGCAAAGTAAGAACCTGCATGTTCTAACGCTTGATGCAAAGTAATATAAATATTACTACTACTGCTTCCTGTGTGTTACATAAGGCTGCAGAAATTGCCATTCAGTCTAGGATTAAAAAGATGTGGGCACAAGTTTTGTTTTCTTGTTTTGCTCACAAAATAAAAATAAACCTTGTCTAACATATACAGGAATTTCTCTCTTCTATGCAATTTTCTGTTTCTCAGAGGAAAATGGTATTCCATGGGATATCTTGGAAAACAACTTTTTCCAGACAAGCTGTTAGTAAAATACACCTTTCAGTTTTTCAGTCTTCTTCTGAGCATGACTACTTCCCTACTTAATTACCTATCAGTTGCAACTCTAGCAAAACAGATTATAATGCTTCCAATTGTAACTTAAGAGAGGACTATATGAATTCATATTTGTCAAGTTCCAACGAATAAATACAACTTTCTGGATAGTAGGTAAATATAGTAGGCAAACATGACTGGTAGGCAAACATGACTATTAAGAAATAGAAAGTTAGAAAAACTAGTTTTTTCCACATCTGGTTTTAACAGAGAGAGGAATAGATAAAATTGTAGAAGATATTAATTAGAAAGGAGACATAGGTACTGAAAGAATTATTGAATTACCATTAGACTAGAAAACTGCATGTGATCTGTAAAAATCTCAAAGCAGCTGATAGTAAAATAAAGTCTTACAACAAAAGAATGTGATAAGAATGACAGACAATATGAAACTATATTACAGACACAAGTCCCACGGTGGGAGGTTAAGACTGGTACACAAGTACTCAAAGGCAGGGGTTTTTCAGAAAAGTTAGAAAAATAACAACAGTAAGGTAAATGTCACAGTCTGATCTAGAAGTAAAACTCGAGATATTTAATATATTGTGGACAATACAATAGCCTTCACTTAAGAATTCTGAAGCAACTGCTGTGTGCACTCAAATGTTCACTAATGAATACTTGCAACAGATTTTAAAGGAAGTGGGACCTTCATATGACCAGAGAACAGTGAGTATAATTTGTTTTTAAAAAGGAAAAAAAAATCAATGAAACTACTAAGCACTCTTAAGAAGCCATTAAATACTTTGAAGTACTGTGCATCATTTCTTTTTGTTTGCATAAGACTCAAGCTAGATGCATAAAAGGGGTAATGTCATGTTTACAGCAATAAGGAGCATCTCACAAGAGGAAGCAAGAAGAATTTGGCTTAAAAAGAAAGAGAAAGGCTGAAAACAGATATGACAACTATTTAAAAATATATGGAAAGGAGGTAAACAGCAAGGAGGATGCACAGCTTTTTCAGAAAGAAAAAAAAACAACAAAACGATTAGCACAACAGGAAGAAACCAATATTAAATAGATGTGAAACAGTCAGAATGGAAATCAGATGCAAGCTTTTAACCACTGGAGGAATGAAAATCTCATGCAGCCTTATTACAGTAAAACCGAGAGCAGAGAACCCAGCTAGCTTTTTTAAGAAGGATTTGATAAGTCTGCTATGGTACAGTTGCTAGTTGTAGTGCAAGACTGACCCTGACATTATGGTCCTTTCTAGTTCTACACTTTCAAAGCCTCAGTTGAGTTTGTACATTTTAAAAAGACCTTTGATTGATAAATACAATAGTGATGCTAGTTTTTACTTGTCCACAGTAAGACTTAACACTGCATTTCTCTTTCCTCAAAAATCAAAAGATTTTTGCCGGTTATGGCAACTAGAAGCAATTCTAATGGTCTGTTTCCTTCCTTTACAGATTTCTTAAAGGTATTTTATGGATCTTGTGAGACATTTGCTTATCCATTAAGCATTCAACCAGCACTTGGCTGTCTACACAAAATTTGTTTACAGAAATGTCTATGCAGTATTTTTTTTTTTAAGCAAGGTATGTTCAGTTTCCTCCTTTCACAGAACCTGAAAAAGTAGTCACTAGGCCAAGTTCTGTGCTTTCGCAGTAAGCTGAGAGTGAGTTCAAAACAGTGGGAGGAGAATAAGAAGAAACATTATCTCTTTCTGTTGCAGTTCCAGTACACAGAATACATGTAATACTTTTTGCATTTCCTAGTATATTGACTTATGCTAATGATTCCAAAAGTAGGTAAAGTTAGATCATTCGTGTCAGAAAATCTGTGCCCTTACAGTCATATGTAGATTACATTATAATTTCCCCTGTGATTCTTCACATTAGAACAAAAAGTACAATACTTTAACACAACTATAATTCTAAACTATGAATAAAAATAACCTTCAAAAAAGAACTTCAATCAACCTCTCAAATTTAAATCTCACCTAACCTTTCTAACTTCACTTCTTCGGTGAGTAATCAGATGCACAAAACAGAAGTCAAGGAAGTGTTCTCACTGACCCAGTATAGCTGAATACACAAACGATTTACCTTCTAAATATAGTTCTCTGAATTGCACATGTTAAAACATACAATGTGCATGTCTGTTGTTGTTAGCTTCCCCTGTATCTTTAAACTAATTCCTCACCTCCAGAAAGCATTTGAACAATTTTGTACAGTGAAGCTTAAGATTTGCACAGCATAAACATTTATACACATAGATGATGGTTTGTTTTTTTTTTTTCTTCTTCACATAACATTTTCTCCTCCTACAGCGTCTTCCCCATTCTAATGCCAGACGTGAGGATCAGCAGTGATAATGGACTGTAAGCAAGCTTTAACACAAAGATGTGGAGTTATATAATTTTAAGGATGTTGGCTGATGATGCTGTGGTTAAACCATTGTTCACTCTGGAAAGAAGACTAAAACATGGCAAGCTTCGACCTTACTCAATACATCCTTAGACTTCTTGCAGAAGTATTTTGGGCTATCTGCACAAACAAGGATGGTGACAGTTCTGGTAACTAACAAAACTGAGCTTTCGTTTTGGTAGACAATAGGACATTGCTTAGAAATGATATATATCCAATCATTCCATGCAAGGAAGAGGTGTATATCTGCAGAAGTTCTTTCATTCCATCTCTGAAGTGTGCTGGTCTGCTAAGGAGAAAATTTGCTTCTGCACTGAATAGTGGTAACTTTGAACAAGAAGTCAGCTCAAGCTCAATATACAAGATTACACTTACATAATATATATATAGCTTGCCACTTAGCCCAATAGAACTTTGCTTTTACTTAGGACAATTGCTGTCTTTGAGACTCAAGGACACAACCTGGGGAAAAAAATAAATATCATATTTATCAAGACTTCGTGTGAAATCATTTTTTGAATACAATACATTAGAGTGTAACAACTTGGTAGACGGCATAGAACTCAAGACAACTTAGCATTATGAAGCAGAATTTTGTTGGCTCGGGGTAAAATTTTACAATTACAAATATCTGCATGTAATTTCCTTGCTACGACAGCAGAAGAAGATTCACAATTATAGTGAAACAACACTTTAGCTCACAGTACAGGCTGCAACATGTTCTTGACTCACAGTCACCTGACTGTTGTCTGAACTGTGAGACCTCCTCAGAAGTCCAATAAAGTAGAATCCTTTTTTGAAAGAAGAGCATATGAGAAAAGTACAAGATTGGCAAACCACTTCCTGCCACTCAGCAAAGAGAAACTTATACAACCTGCCAGATAATGAATCTTTCAAGCTGTTGGAATGATATAACAGAGTTAATAGGAATACTGAAATTATCAATGTGTCTGAGTGAAAGATAATCAGCAGAGAAGACCAAGCTGGAAAAAATTTAGGAGTTGGTGGCTGTTCCTGAATGGTGCCAGCACACAGATGTTAATCAGTAATTCTGGACAAATCATAGAATCATAGAATTGCTCACATTGGAAAAGACCTTAAAGATCATCAAGTCCAACCGCAACCTAACCATACTACCCTAACTCTAACAACCCCCCACTATATCTTGTCCCTGAGCACCACATCCAAACAGTTTTTAAACAGATCCAGGGATAGTGACTCAACCACCTCCCCGGGGAGCCCATTCTAGTGATTAACAACCCTTTCTGTAAATTAGTTTCTCCTGATATCCAACCTAAACTTACTTGAGGTCATTTCCCCTCATCCTGTCACCTGCCACAAGTGAGAAGAGACCAGTCCCGCTCTTGCTGCGATCACCTTTCAGGTATTTGAAGCGCAGCAATAAGGTCTCCCCTCAGCCCCCTTTTCCCCAGGCTAAACAGCCCCAGTTCCTTCAGTCTCTCCTCATAAGCCATATTCTCCAAGCCCTTCACAAGCCTTGCTGCCCTTCTTTGGACCTCCAGCACCTCAATGTCCCTTCTGTACTGAGGTGCCCAAAACTGAACACAGTAGTCGAGATGAGGCCTCACCAATGCTGAGTACAGGGGCAGGATGACTTCCCTAGTCCTGCTTACCACACCATTCCCGATATAAGCCAGGATGCCATTGGCCTTCTTGGCCACCTGGGCTCACTGCTGGCTCATATTCAGCCGACTGTCCATCAGTACAACAAGGTCCCTTTCCATCAGGCAGCTTTCCAGCCACTTCTCCCCACGCCTGGAGGACTGCCTGGGGTTGTGACCAAAATTCAAAATATTGCGGCTTAAAATGAGATCTGAATAACACAAGGCTGAAGGGGACAACAGAATTCTCTGATGTTCTGGATGCACTTGAGAAAGTGTTTGGTTAAATCAGCACAGACTGGCAGTATACTACATAAGTATTTTCAGATGTACAAAATTTTAAATAGGCTTATTTCTCAGTGCAAGGGTTACAACAAAAAGCTGTTCAGCAAGAAAATGGGACTACATGAATTTAGCAATAAATTCTAGAAAATTCTATTTTTACATCCTTGAAACAGGCAAGTTATCATCAATTAGATGGTTTTGATGTACATCCCTATATTATTCTAAAATACTGTATTAGTTTAGTTTTTAAATGGTAATTTTTATTTTAATATTGAATTGAAGTAATTCATCAAGAATCGAAAGACAAAATGCAGCAAATGATATATTAAAAAAAGAAAAGCAACAAGCAAAAAGTCTACACTTTCACAAGTCTGCAAAGAACAAATGTTAAAGTATAAAGTATTAGCTTAAAAAATTATGGTATAAAGTACATAAGATTACATCTGTGTGATATACAATAAATCTAGTGTACACACTGTAAACAGGCCTTGTCTCTTGGGACCTTCTGGGCATTACTTGAATAAACAAAAATTAATTTATGGAAATTATAGTATGAAAAAAGCATCCTTGAGAAGTGCGCAACTACATAATGTCTCATTTGTACTGACACAAGGTCCTCAAATTAAAATTTTAACAGCTAACATTTATGCGCTGATTTTAAAAAACTCCTGTTGAGTATTTCAGAACTCGATTATTTAGAAATACTGAGGGAAAATTGTACCAGATCACACAATGGTATCTGTGAACCAAATTAAAAAGACATAAAGCAAATATAATCTTCGACTTTGTCTGTTAAGTCTTTATTTCTTATGTTCAGGTTTTAAGCGAGTGAGTAATTACGTTTGAGTGTTTACAACAATTAAAGAATAACATTGATTAATTAGGAAAGAAAGTGAAGAATACTAATCAATCCTTATGACACTTTTTCTTCTCCCACCTCAAGCCTTTTCGTCACCCACAAAGAATGTGTTTTCTATACTGTTCAGATTCTTTGAAAAAACATTCATATTCTTGTCCATTCACACAAAACTCTCTTGGTGAGCTTTGTTTTAGGAGGAGTGGGTGGTAGGCAGGGGGCACAGGATGTGGAGAGAACAGACAGGATGTCAGGTGAAGATGGAAAGCTGTGCCCTCTCTAACCAGCTGAAGACTCTGCATGATTGTTTTCTTACAAATAATACCTGTGGGTGTTGAAACTGTTCAGGGAATCTATCAAACATACTCTTTCACTTTGCTGTTGTAACTCTATAAAATTTATTCTCATTTCAAAAGACTCTTGGCAATAATACCTGTAGGTGGTTGAGTAATTTAGAGAAAATCTGTCAAATCCGCTTCCACAGGCTTTTGCAATAGAATTCAGTAATTACTTTCAAAGTTGTAAAATGCAATGACTTATTTTCAGTATATTCAGAAAGTTCTAAATTGAGCTTTTATTTTTTGTTTGAATGACTTCTAATAAGTGTAGTTGAAGAACTAACTCAAAGAGTAGATCTAATAATTGTGCAGCATTTCATTTAACTCACAATTGGGGAAAAATGTCAGTGCTGCACTTAAGTAATAGATACGACATTACTGCAAGTATGCTCCCATTTTCATGCAGGAAGACAGTCCACATTTAGTTGTCTCCTTACGTAACTCTAAAATGATACATCTAAAACTAACCTTGATTCAATCTTTTCTGTGCAAAACTACAGAATATTTATGAACAATGTAACTCAAGAACTCTTTCTCCTGCCCAAAAGATATTCTTAATATTTCTTCATTCAGTGTAACAAAACAGATTTGAAAACTCAGAATTTTATTGTAAATCTGGTAACACCCAAGAGTTTTCTTAAGTGCCCCCAGATTCAGGCACACATTCAAATTCCTTTGCTTAATAACCTACCCTTGTCAACTGAGAAAAATGAGTGAACAGTTATACAGTCTAGCTTATGGCAAATATGATGTAACTTAACCGTACTCAATCCTTAAAGAAAGAAAGGTAGTCCAAGATGAACTGACAGAATCCAGAAGCACACAAGGATGGTTAAAATCCATAATTTTAATCATTTGACAAATTCTAAGAACCCAGGTTTGGGTGACCAAAATTACTTCATATGCCATTAAATCAAAGACCATGAACGTGGAGCACTCAAAAGAAGTCAAATTCATATTTCTATGCAGAGATGCACTTATTTCAAATAGGTACAGGCATCATTTTGTGTTAATTCAATTACAAGACTGGCCATATAATGGAAAATAATGAATTCTTTTCCCCTTTCCAACAGCAAAGAATACATGTCCTGTTTGGATTCACTTGGTTATGCATGTGGCACTGATGTGAAGTCTAGTCAAACAGGAGTTGCAAATGCATTGGACAAAGATGTTGGACACTGCAATAACTTCTTTAGTCCCAAATGGCTGCTTAATTTCTAATTTGCAAAAGAATCAAATCTCTCATTTGTGGTCTGTGCTTTGACTACTATATATTTTCTCTGTAAGTCCTATACATTTCTAGAAAACATTCATGGTAGAACAGAGAGAAGCAAAAAATAATGGAAGTTAATGATGAAAAACAATCCAGAAATAACATAGTAAGAGTATTAATTTAATTCCTTACCCACATTTTTAGACACATTTCCTCTCACCAGTATGTTTTCTTTACAGAAGGAACTGGTTAAATTATAGTGAAAAAGCACAGGACATTGCTAGCAAATTACCTCATCAGAGCAAGAGCCATCTCATTGGAAACATGAAACATGAGTACCATTACCACCCAAGTTACTGTAAAGTTCAAAAGAGAAACTGTTCATAAATTACATACCAGTAGAAAGAAAAGCAGAAGCAATACCTTTATTGCCGCTTATAAAAAGGAAAATATTTATCAGTCACCCTCTTGATAAACATGCTGTATCTGTGCGCTTAGTCAAATTAGCCTTTTCTATACAAAGAAGGTTTTAATTACACATTTTTCAGTAATCTCAACCAAATTTTCCTTCTCACTCAGTAAAGCACTGTGTGATTACTGAATTTGACAAACCCATCCTTCACGCTTTCTAGACATAACTGCTGATCCCACATCTTTCAAAAATATATTTCAGAAGAATTTAGGATTTCCAGTAGTTTCCCTGGGAAGTAAAACTCTCCACAGATATTCTTTATTTAAAGTGCAATATAACATATAGCAGAAATTGTTTATATGTTGTATGAATCAATTGCCATCTGTTTTGAAAAGAGAGGAAAAAAAAAAATCAAGTTAAAGTACCGAAATAATTTTCTTACAAGATAAATAGCTCCAAGAAAATTTTCCTATGATATATGTTTATGAAAAATCAGAAGGAGCCATTTATGGTCTCATAAATCAACAGATAGAACACTTGGTTCAAATCTGAAACATCACAGTATTAACTCACCGTGGATTACAAAGCTTTGGTTATCGCCCCTCGCAGGTGTCAAATCAAATCACTGTAATGTTATAATTTTTTAAGTATCTGGTAACAGTTAAACTATTTGGACAATAATTGTTGCTTAGACGTATTTTAATGTTGGTTTAGAGAAAAAGAAAATCCTCACATTTTTACAGACTACCAAATGAGTAAGGCTGAAAAATAGTAAAAACTGTCTTACTTGTCCTGACCTAAACAGTTTTGTGACAAGGTAAATGAATTATTCCATACAGACAGACACACAAGCCCCTAAGTGATGGAAATAAATAGGGCTTTGAAATAACAGCGTTCATTTTTCAATACAGCTTTTGCTTTCAGAATAATTACCTATGCACAAACTCTAGATGGCAACATTGCACTTACTGTATTACTAAAACAAAATGTCATGCTAAGTCCCTACATATTCTCTTTATCAACATTTTATGTGCCACAGATCTATAGCCTCTTATTATAAGTGTAATGAAGCAGAAGTTATTGAAGCATTTTATTGATTGCTCAGATCACAAGTTTACTGTCATACTGAATTGGCACCTTACTTGCTGAAGCAAACTGCTGACACCTTTTTAAAAAAGTGACAACTACATCTATTTCATGACCAGAAATCCATTTTCATCTCTATCAAGACAAGAATGCAATTTTCACTTCATTTAACTGATGTTAGGCCTGCTCAAGGCATGACACTTAGAAAAAGACACAAGTTTAAGGTTCTTAAAATACTTCTGGTAACTAGAATGCAGTTCAGTTGTGGGAAAAATTTCAACCATCACTCAAACTATAAACAATACAACATGATAAGAATCGCTTATCTGAACTTTCAAGAGGGCAGTATTTTCTATCAGTTTCAAACTGCAACACTATTTCCATATTTGTTAGTAAGAAGCTGTGTTGAAATGTTACGCTTTTGCATAAAATCTTGCTTTACACAAAGTTTGCTTTAACGTGATATTATTTCCTGAGTGGTCCCTACACAGGTCAAACAGACAGAAAATGCATTTTTTACGTGACCTCTGAAGATTGAAATAAAGATACTTAACACCTCTTCCTGAGCGTGAGTCAATGTCATATAAAATTAGATGAGCAGAAGCTGCAACCAAGAGGAAACTTAAATATTTAGGTCTAAAAAAAAGGCAGGGGGAGGTGGGCGAGTGAGGTGGGGCTTCTGAACTGGGCTGCTCACTAACAACACAAATGCAAGCTAGGGCTGAACAGGAAATCAGTTTCTTTCTTTTATTTTTCTTCCAAAGAGTATCTATGCCATCTTTAACAAAATATAATCTGTTTTTCTGAAAATAGCATTACAAAGAGGGTAAATACGCTTCATTGAAATATTCTGATACCTCTGTCAGCTAATATGGATCTAAAGTATGCATGAAAAACATATTGATTAAAAAAAATACTTGGCAATTAAAATACATCACTTGTTAGTTTCTCCCAGCCCAAACACTTGCAAAAGGATTCTAAATAACAGCTAGCTTATATTTTACTTCTGGGGGAAAAAAAACAATGCGTGAAAGAATCATTAGAAATCTTACCACACAGCAAAATTGCTGAAATCTGTGGAAAAGCAATTGAAGAGTCATTACATATATGTTTGTTACAAAGTGCAAAAAAGAAAAGTTATGGAGAGAAACTTCTGTATTTGTTTCATGGATGTATTCAACCTTCAGTACTTGCGTTGGCTATTTCTAAAGAGTAATGGAAGACAATAGAAGAAATATAATTTTTCTTTTCTCTGAATTTTCTTAACTTCTTTTCTTAACTCTTTTCATAAGTGCATTATTTTACTTAAAAAAACAGCATTATTTTTTATGGATCTAAATAGCAAAATGAGGAAAAACTTATGAATTACAATGTCTCTGGATTCAGCTTAGAATAATAACAGCAAAGCCGTTGCATATACTCTTTTGAAATAACACATTTAAGCTAGAGTTCCCACAGCTGAAATATAGAAATATAGCTGAATAGTAGAATCAGCCAATAGTTTTATTCTCTTTTATTTGCTTGTGGGTATTTTCATATTAGCTCCATCACTTTAATGTAAATTGCTGTGGTTCAAATGATTAATTACCATTACTATAAATTCTGCTAGATCAACCTAACAAACATTCAACACAATTTCCTGTCACTTCTCATCCCAGCCCAGGCCCCTCATCCCCACATATAACACACGTGCAGCAAAATAAAAGGACACTGAAAAGAACCTTAGGACTGGCTATGTTTCTTAACTACTGCATTCAAGTTTTGCTAAGTTTGTGCAAGTATCATATGTTCAAAACCACTTAGATATACTTAAAGCAACTTATCATTCTCAAATATTTATACCTATACATTTTTGATAATAAATCTTAACTGTGGCAATGACTGGGATTATTCTTTCATTTACCTGTTCATATGTGTTTTGTGTCATTTACTAAAGGACAGATAAACAGCTTGAATAAAGTGTAATTCTAAATGAAGTAAATGTTTAAAAATCATTAATATCATTTTAAAAGGTATTTGAGTCTTCTCTTTTGGTCTCTGTTTAGCTGTGCTAGGCTGGTGAATGACAGCTTCCCTGCTTGAAGCATACAGAAAGCACAGCCTTCCTCATTCACTGTCAGTACTATGGCCTTTTCACACGTTCCCTCCACAGCAGTGTTTGTCCCCAAACACTGGAACCCAGCACAATGGCATTCCTACTCCAACACCCCCACCAAGAGCACCACTACATATGAAGAATGTTAATGAGATGGACATCCCCCATCTCTGAAAGTGTTAACTATGTCTCGTGCTATCAGATAAAATGTTATTTCTATTGTTAGGTGCTACATTTCATTTGAGTGCAGTTTCATTTTTCAGACATTTTTCTTCTGAAAACATTTTTAATAGAAACTATAGCAGCTGAACAAAAAGATTTTTAAAATGTCTTACATGCCTTTACCCAATTACACATATTGTTTGCATAATAATTCAGATTTTAACAATTATATTTATTAAGGCATCTCAGAAATTCCAAGAGTCACCAAAAGAGCATGTTTAAGATGGCGAGGCATAAGGCCAACATCTGAAATACTAATAACAAAACAGTTCTAACAGTACTGTTGTTTTAAATTTCCCTTTTTTTTTTTTTTTTTGGTGTTTTAGTAGAAATCTGCATGTCACAGTCACAGAATTCATGGCAGTAAAATGTCAAAATAAGCTTTATCAAGATTTTAGTGAAGCTGCTATAATATATTACAGATACACAATTGCAATTAGAAAGAATTGAAAGGAAAAAAAGATCAGAAGGCTTTTGTAGTATAGTGTTTAAAGGGTTTTTGTGTATGTTTTTTTTTCCCCCTATCTGTTTCATTTAAGGTACTGCTCAAACCTTTTCCTAAACATCAAGTACTCTCAGTTTTACCTAGTTCACCCCACCTTATGTCATTCTCAAGGAATACTAATTGTAGAACACTGATAGCCTTCTTTGAAAAGGTAGAAAGACTACAGCAAAGAGACGGTAACTCCTCACTGCTTCCTTCCTCTGGGACAAGAAGCAACAGCGTGCTTACAAAAAGCACTGAGCATTGCAACTGCACAGCGTGGACCAGAAGCTGTGTATTGTTTTAATTCAATACGTTTATTTTAAATTGAATTCCAGATGGATTTTAATGGAAGTAAATGTATTTACATATTATTTGTTGTTTTTTGTATTCGATTTCAATGGACAGAGTATATTAGCAAAATAATGTGGCACACATTATTCCCTCTTGCCACTTTTCTTTAACCTCCACTCCCTTTTTATTATGGTGAAAGGAGAAAATAACTAAAAATAATGAAAACTGTCAAAATAACACCACAATAAACAGAAATCAAAACATTTTTGTAATACTGTCAGATTTTATATTGGTATAAATGCTGTACAGGGTTACGATAGAGTCATGCTGTCAGGCCTTGTCACAACAGGACAAAGTGATAGAGTATTTTGATTGAATGTCCTGTTTTTTTTTATGGCCATGCATCCTAACATTGTATCTGTAACATAGAACAAACTGCTCTTTACCAAAAAAAACTTGTTTTAGTTATTTATAAAAAAGGTCAGTATAGTGAGAAAGTTATTTCAAGGTGTTTTCGTAACTACGGTATAAGACAGCCTATTTTACCAGCTTTGTTTATGCTCAGTACTAATAAAACTTCAGTTACAAAATGGTCCAAAATTAAGACACTTTAAGTTGATTTACATGCTATATATTATCTTTGAAGTAATATAATTTAAACTAACACAGGCTTTCAACACACTAGCTGCACAAAACACTTAACATCCGTCTGATGCAAAAGCACTTTAAAGAATTGGAAAAGTTTACTGAAATGTTTTAATCGTAGGGGTTTTTTTTGTCAACAACTGTCATACACATAAATGTACACATATATTTATCCCTGTAATCAGAAGACTCTTAAAAGCTGAAAATATCCAGCAATGTCACACTGAACTTCCGTAGATATGTGAGCCTTTCATTATAAAGAAACACTCGCCTCCAGAAGAGGTTTCACATCTATGACAATTGCTATGTTTTTGGTCATTTATAATTTCCAACTAAAAAATGCTGGACTATCACCAGAGGAATAATTAATACAAGTTAATTTTCTGTAACTTCTTTACACATACTTTATAATGATGAGCAAAAAACTGTTGATATTGACAGACTTGCATATGAATTTTTATTTAAAAACTCTTTTGTCTGCTTTATTCTGCTAATTACTTCTATACTTGCTGAATACTTGTAAGCATTCTGTATATTTTTTCTAAAAGAGAAAAGGCAGTGGGAAGTAATATATCTCATTCCAGTGGCCTTTGTGACAGGCAGCATTGTCTTAAAAGTGAAGACTGTAAATAAAACGTGTAAAGACATTTCTCAGTCTTTAATGTATCGCTATATACTGATGCAGAAACATTTTGAAACACACTTCTTTCTTTTCTGCTTGTTTCCCTCTCACACATTCACTCATTTCTGTTTTTGTTTTTTTGTTTGATTCCTTCTTGCTGACCACTATTAGCTCTAGACAGGAATAGTCTCTTGTAGTCAATTCTCATTTCTCTTTATGGATCTGACAGCAGGAGGTGCTGTATAAACAGTGTGACTGACACTTTGCTTGCGCCTCTCCTCCCCCTTCCTTCCTACACAGGCTGGTAGTGTGATAGTCATTCTTAACTCTGGGGCTTGAAATCATTTTGAAATTCTAGTTTCCTAGCTGGTTGTTTAATTTCTATATAGTATATTTCCTGGAAAATCTGTACATGGTTTGTATACATTACTCATCTCAGAATCTTTAAAAATGTGTACATTTTTGCATGTATAAGTGAAGATAATTAAATACCCTAAATAAGATCTTTTCTTTTTTTTTCATTTTTATTTCCTAAAATAAAATACCCGGTTAGAAAAAAAACCCAAAATTGTCCTATTGCTACGAAGCTATGAAACAATAAATTCACTCTCTGTATTCTACTATTTTTTCAAAATAAAATGCATTTCTGGTAGTAACCCAAAAATAAGAAATAATCTTTAATGGCACACGTAAGGTAATTAAGTATGGGGTTTTGTAAATATTACAGTTGTTGAATCTTTCATAACGCAACACTACTTACGTGTTTTATTTATTTAACAAATAAATCTTTCAGCTAAATAATCATTTAGATTAGCTTTACGAGAAGATCTATGGGACCATTAAAAACTGCAGTGCAGAACAAGCTATAAAAAATCACTGCTTTAGAGAATTTCCACATAAGGAGCATCACAGCTAAGCACAGCATGCAGCAAGAAAACAGGATACATATGACACCTCTTACAAAAAGAGAGACACAATTAACTCCTTTACTGTTGCCTTTGTGATTACAGGATATACATTTCATTTTTCTTAAAGGTACTGCAGCTTATGCAATATATGCCACCCTTCTTTATGACGCAGTCCCAATTGTTTTTTAAAGTATTAGTGCATTGCAAAATAAAAACAAAAAAGCAGACTTTTAAGAAGTGCAACAACTCACCGGTTTGCAACAGTTTGCAGACTTGTAATCGTTGGTGCAGGGCCAACAGAGCTTCTTGGGTATAAAACTTTGCTCTTTAGAGGCTGAAACCTTCTCTCTCAGAGACCCAAACAGGTCCATGCAAAAGTGTGATGGAATTTTGCAGGCATCTGTCAAGCACAGGAGCTAAGCAAAGAAAAGAAGGAGAGGAAAAAAAAATGCATTCTTTTGATCTAACCAAAATATACAGTCTCTAACACTGCCTCAGCATCAGAACTAACTCTTAATATCTATTATTTATATCTGACCTGGGTTAAGTCTTGGAAAAGCAAGTCCTGCATTTCTAGTGGCCACCATGAAGGACGTATTTATATTGAGACACCCCCCATGAAAGACTCATAGGCTTCGTGAGCACACCTGAATAGTTCTGAAGTGTGCCTAACTAGCTGCACAGAGTGTCATGGTGTGCACTGATTGCCTTATCTTCTCATTTATCACAGATGAGTTGGAACCAACCTTGCTGAAATCTACTTGCATTGTCCTGACAAAATTGCAAGATCCATGTTGTTTCTGTTCACTGTTTCCTGTTGAGGAGCTTACATACACCTAGCACATTCAAAAGGTAGTACTCATAAAATATAATCAACAGTCTTATAAGCAATTTTATTCTAACTTTCTCATTACTACTACTTGAAAAACAACTTCTAACAAATAAAAAAATTCAGTGTAGCTGTTTAATAAGCACAGAAGGCCAAATAAAACAGTGGACTGAACTGATTCATGATGATGGTCTCAACAAGATCTTTTGCTTGCTATTCCTGGATTTCAAATCACTGTACAGGTTGAAAGCATTTTCTCTTAGGGACCTAACATCACTATGCATCACAAATAAGGAATGATTATTTTGTCTTCAGGCATTACTGAGATTCATGTACTTTACGGGTATTTTGTATCTTACTCTATTTTGTAATGTACACGTGGGTCTTTCTTTTGTGACAAAATAAAACGAGAGGAGAGGAGAGGAGAGGAGAGGAAACAGTAGATGAATTACACTTCACTTATTTTATTGAGACAAAGTTTCAATTCAGACATGACAAATATTTAGCCTCGTTAGCTGCTTAGTCAGCTGAAAAAACAGGGAATGAGCTAAGACCGTAATTTAGAAACTTCCATATATGAGGTCTTGAAGCCTTTTGGACAAAGAAGGAATGAAACTTACAATTAAATACATCTTCAAAACTAATCGGTAAATATGCTACTGTAATTTGCTTAAGTGAATCTATTTTATGAATGATTTCAGAACATGGCTAATCAAAACTGTGTTTATGTTTCTGAAAGGCACAAGTTTTTTTTTAAATTATGTTAAAAACCAAGTCTTCTGACTTCCAGAATTTTGTGATATCTTATTATTTAGTAAGCTATTTAATTCATGCTCGCATAAACATTCCTGAGTGCTTCCTTATAATAAGCTAACTTCTACAGCAGAAATCAACGAATTCATATTTTTCCAGACTATATTAATAACAATCTTATTCTCTAACACTGGAGTCAGACATAAAATTAAGAAGATAAAGATGAAGTCATGAATGAGGTCTGAGCAGGAAGACAGGCATGAATGAGTTTATTTGAGAACTAAGTAAGCAGTATCAGAACTAAATGTATGCCTCACGTCATGTGGAGCAGGGCTTGACTCATGCTTTGTTCAAACTAAATATAAAGACAGAAATCTGATTCCAATGAAGTTTCTGGAAGTTTCACCAAAAAAAACTTCAGAGAACAAGGTTTTGTACTCAGTGCTTTGAATTTCATTACCAGAAGTTTATAAACAGAAAATCAGATAAGCACAAGTAGTGCTGTTTTTCTGAGTCTGCAAGCAGGCTGAAACACAGCTGTGAGAAAACGTGTATAGGAATTAGACGTTAAATCTGAAGACTAATTATAATACTATTATTTGATCACAAATAATTTCAAGGTAAATATGAGATCGTGCCGATTCATCTCTGAAGGTAGTGCATGCTTTCAAAACAGAGAAGGGATGGTTCAACATTATATCTGATAAACATCACAAACATTGCAAACATTGACTGTGAAGTAGGATTATGAAGTTCAGTAACAGTGTGTTTACCTGTCACAAAAGGCAGCAAAGGTTAACCCTTTGAAAGAAAGCGCATGAGGTATCTAGTAAGGTTTTAAAACAACTCACCGTGATGTGTGTGTCTCAGGAGGCTAGAGATAATGAGATTCTTTGGGAAATTATGACAGAGTCATAAGACAAAGTCCTTGATCAGAAAATGAAATAGACTGTAAAGGAAAGAAAGCTTCCTCATTGATTTTTTGAGTTAATATCACATGACAAAGGTTGAATTTCCTTGAAGAAAATATTTCATTACAGAGTAATTTTACACTCTTCCGAAGAAAAAGAATGAGAAATTTTCCCCAAAACCAAAATCCAGAGATTTCAAATTCTACAAAAAGCAAGCAGAGTGGGAGCAGCTGGTTAAGTGAAAGAATGGGAAAATCATCCTTGGGTAATTTGGAATCTTCGCAAGAGGACTGCAAAAAGTAAAAACAAATACCCCCAAATTCCGTTTATTACTTTCTTCTTAAGCTCGTGACATTTCACCGAGCCATTTTTTACATCAATTTATCATAGCAAATAGTCTAGAACAGTAAAAGGATCTTTGTGTGTGTGTGGTGTCTTTTTCAAAATTGACAGTATCAAAAATCAGTAATATCTTTTCCATTACTAGAAAAAACTTTTCAATGTGATCAAAATATGAGATTTTTTATTAAACTTATTTGACAAAAGGCCTTTTCTGAAGGTACTTCTAGTATGTGCTCTATACTATTACACTAGACGGAGGCCATGAGATTGTGCTACCATACATTCTGCTTCGCTGTTTCCATCACATTTCCATCTGTCCATGGCAACTGGCTTGTACTATCCAAAAGTGTGGTTTAAACATGGAAACTGAATGATGGAGAAAATGAGGTTTCCTGCATTTCTTTAAATTATGTCAGTGTATTTTTATTCAAACAAAAACTAATCTAACAGCTGCTGTATACTTTTGTTTACATGCTGTATGTCAAATTGCATTGTCCCTAAGGTACTTAGGAGAGATGCTTTAACAGTCATTTTCTTAAATACTGATGCCTATCCGAATTTGGATTTTTCCACCATTGAACAGAATGACAAGTACACGATTGCTGTACTTAAAGCAATCTTTCACAGCTGCTTTGCTTTTTCAGTGATCCCATTAAATTGACGGCATATGCCTGTGGGGTCTACAACGTTACAATTCTGCTGAACAAGATGTGGATTGTACAAATACAAATTTGTGCAACAGAACTTGGCTTTAATGCGCAAAACATTTCTCTGCTCACCCCTCTACTTATTTTTAACATGAGCAAAATTTAGTTTGCAAACTTACCTCTATCTGTGATCTTTACAGGACACCTGGTTATATTAATTGTTTAGAAGCTCAAACCCTAACTCTCAGCAGTTAGTAGGCATGAAAACCTATGAAGTCTCTTCAGTTCCTAAAATGAGCATGAGTCATGTCTTTTCCTGAACTGAACGAAGTAGCTGTGCATTAAATATGCTGGCACATCTTCTGCTTGAGCAAGTGGACCGAAATGGTGTGAATTGTTAATGCCTTGCTGCTTTGGTTCAAGGCTTGTGATTGATCATTTGTAACTATATCTACTCCTTGTTCCATGAAATCAAGTATGGAGTAATGGGTTCATCAGATTTTTGGGTTAAATTGAGAGTGAAGAGGTACTGTGTGTGGAAATAAGAGTTGCCATGTTCAGGGCTGGCCTTGTAACAGCATGGAATCTAAAGGCGATATTCAAAACCACTTCACTCATCATACGCTTACTGATTCTGAATAGGGTCCATTTGCAGGGGACATTTGGTAGTTTTCCAATACACTTTATGCCTCTCTCTCCAGTTCTACCACCCTGCACATCTTTTTTTTTTTTTTTTTTTTTTTTGCTTTCTCTCTCTCTTTTTTAACTACAATAGTTTATAACAAGTCAGCATAGAAAATTAATAGATTCAAATAACTTGCTATGCAAAAGTAAAAATAGCCTAGGAATGAAGCGACTGTCCTCCTAATTAATGATACTACCCAAATATTAAGTCATTTGTATGACTCAGATTAAGAAGAACTCAGCAAAGTTTTACTTAAAATACAGAATAATAATCTCATCTTTTTAAAAATATAGTGTAGAAAATTAGATGTCCAGGCAGAAGAAGACAGTTATAGTAGTCTTAATTTTAGTTCTCCATCCACTCATCTGCAAGAATGACAAGTTTCCAGACACTAAAACATGGCTTGTGACTTTACAAACAGCTGTGTATGGGACCATAGCAAACCCAAGCCAACAACAACCAGAAGTGACAACTTGTGATGGCCTGCAGGAGAAAAATTACTTCACAGTATCTCCAACAGAACAAGAAAGGTAATGTACATCAGTATTAAACTGCTCACAATGTTCTGTTCCTGCAACAGAAGCCTCACTACATATACTGTACTATCTTACCTCCTCTGTTTATATTTCATCCAATCAGAATAAATTACACCAACATTTTTCCACTGATGGAGTGAATTAATGATTCTAGTCACATACAGCTTGCAACCGAGTTTTCCATCTGCTCTTATGCTGAAGTTCAGAGACAAAACTAAAAACTGAACTAATTTAAGAGAAATGTAGAAAAAATAATTGCTAAAGGAGTGTACTGCTTTTCTAAATTCGCACATATGTTTGATAATTATAGCCACTAAGACAGAGATGCACCAGTTCAGTGCAATTTCACATGTGATTTTTGATCTCTTTTTGCTTAATATCTACTCAGATGAATGTGAGTAAGCCTACAACAATCTAGCTGATGCACAAATTTTCAGATTAAGATCTTTTGGGAGGCTTCAGTTCAACACAACATTGGAGGAACTCTGGAAACAATCCTGAATGAAAAAGCTGCTTTTTTGTCCGAACGTATTATAAAAATTCTGTGTCTTGTTCCCTCTTTTCTTCTCACAAGAGGTGTCTTTGTGTTATCATTTAAGGAACATTACTGAGTTCAAGTTTTTATATTGAAGTATTTGATTAGACTCTTATTTAATTAATGGGACTCATGATGGCTTTCATAGCTCACAATTGACATTGAGAAGCTTTCGCACACTAATGTAAGGAGCTGTGGCACATGGAAGGGATTTATCAAGCCCATGGAAATATTTTATGAAGACCAATAATTCTGCTGGGTATTTCATTTTTAAAATTGTGACTAACATCCAGCTCCTCTGTTTTCAAAATCTTAAGTGCTGAAGCCAGTACAGAAACCCATCCAGATGAAATTGCAACAATCAGACAACAAAGAGACAAGAAAACTGTTTCACTCACAGTCTGCTCAATATTCTTCAGAACAGCTGGTTTTGACGCACTACTCCAGTCCACATGGTAAGCTCACAGGACCATAGAATCATTGAGGCTGGAAAGGACCTGTAGAGATTGTCTAGTCCAGCCCCTCTGCTAAAGGAGGAGTAAAGCAAGCTACAGTAGATTGCTCAGGGTTTTGCCTGGTGCCAATCTGAATATCTCCAAGCATGACACGCCAAAACTTCTCTGAACAAAGTGTTTGACCAACCTCACAGTAGAAATTCCTTTTCTTATATTTCAATGGAATTTTCTGCACTTCTCATTGTTGATAATTCACTGAACATGAAGATTGATCAGGATCCATCTTCTTTACTCTCCTTCTATCAGATATTTATGCATGCTGGTATGAACCTCCTTGACTCATCTCTTGAGGTTAAACAGACACAGCTTTCTCAGCACTGCCTCTTAAGACTAATACTCCAGTCCCATAATCATCTTTGTGGCCCTTCATTAGACCCACTCAAGTGTGTCTGTACCTTTTCTGTATTGGGGAAACCTTAGCTGGACACAGCACTGCAGATGTGCCTCACTAGTGGTGAACAGACATGAAGAATTGCCTCCCTTGACCAGCTCACGATGCTCTCGAAATACAGCCAGGATGCTGCTGGCCTTTGCTGGAAGGGTGCATCACCGGCTCATGGATTATTTTATGCTCACTGAGACCCCAAATCCTTTCCTGAAAAGCTGCTTCCCAGTTGTTCAGCTCTCCAGCCATGTGGATGGCATTCTACCTTTCCATCTGCAGGACTTTGCATTTCCATTTGTTGAATTTTATGGGATTCCTGTCTGCCTAGTTAACCATCCTTTCTCCAGAAGTTCTAATGTGCAAAAGTTCTTTAAGACTTGTATGAAGAAAATAAACAATACATACTGCCAGATTCAATAAGAACAGAATTCATGGAGAAAAGAGACAGAGGTCCTGGAGAAAATGAGAGAGAAAATGTGTAGCTGTGGCCTAGCAGATCTTTCTTTTATTCAGGCAAAATCTTACTCCTAGTGGACTACAGTTATAAAAAATGCTGTGTAAGAAGGGATATATTCAGATTTCATACCATACCATGCAACTCCAGACAAGGTTCAGTTATTACTTAAGAACAAAAGGCGCTGTTCCCCATTCAGCCAGATTAACATGCCGCAAGATAGTATGCCAGAAGGAGGAAAAAACTGATGTCATATCATTTTTATGCACTCTAAATAACTTAGTCAGGTAAAGATGCTTTATGATGGAACATGACACCATGTCAGTGCTCTCCTGACTACAACCCACCACGTCAGCAGCTACACATAGGACAGACCTGTTCAACAATCTTTGTATTTTGCCCCCTTGCAGTGTGCCTTCTACACTGAATAGAATAAGGTGCTTACAAAGGACTATATTCTGCATGTCAAATAAATTCGATAGATTCAGGTGTGCCTTCCAATGGAGTTTTACAACTTCATAAAGGTAAGCGGAACTTAGAACTGAGCACTAACTTTTATTTAAGTATTTAATTTTAATGTAAAACATATACCTCCTCCGTTAGTATTAAATAATGGAGATGACTACATGCAATAATATATTGCATATATACTAGTAGACATTATCTACTATAATAGTACATGCACAATAATATATAGCTTATTTAACAGTACATTATATAAAGTGCTTTAAATTGGTTTGACTAGACCAGCTAAAAAGAAATCAATTAAAATATATTTTTTAGGAATTGGAAATAGAATCATAATCGGCGAAAAATAGTATGTAGCACATTATACTTGGTAGTAGGCATAGAGCCAATTTTTGTATCTCTATGAGAACATAAAAGATACAAGTTTCACAGAGATGTGCTTCTAAATTCATAATTATGATCTTAGCCAGGTTAAGAAGAGAAACATTTCTCAAGCTATGGGATCCATACCAGTTTACTTCTGGATCTATCAAACAAGACACATCTACATCTGAGGATAAAAAAAGTCAGACAGAAATTGAAATTAAATGTAGGATGAAGTGCAGAAAACAAATATCTGTATTGATTCCTACAGAGGCCATGCAATTGGCATTGAAGATATCTCTGTTGCAATACTGGATTTCACAGTGAAGACAGAGTTGATTGTTTCATGGCGATGGAGTTAAATGGAAATGGTAGTTTTAAAGCAAATACTTTATTAGTAACCTATGCTTATATGAATGCTACCATTGCTGTAAGTGCAGCTAGTCTGTTATTAGAGAAAATGAGGCATACAAAGGATTAACACATCTTATTGTGCTATGTGTCACTGATGTCATCAGAATCACAGATTGGAAGTGCCACCAAAGAGATAAATTATTCAGTCACACAGAGTAGAAAGTCCTGAAAATATCATTGAGTTCTTGTTTCAATCGTACTGACATAGTACATGTTCAGGTTTTCCTCAGATAGTTTGTGGAACATGTAGCTGAGGCTACCACATACTTCTTACTGCAAAAAATTTCAGAAGCATTCTGCCCCCAGCCTTTTTAATAATCAGGAATTCTTTCTTCTTTTTGTCGTCGTTGTTGTTTTTTGTTTTGTTTTTAACGTAACTTTAACCTGAAAATACTTGTCAACTATGAAATAATAAGAAATTGCTGATAATGAGGACAGTCTGCTCTCTTCCTAAAACACAGCCAAGGAATACTATCTGGCTTAAGAGAGGATACAGAAAACCCTGAAAGCCCTACTCCTAACCAGGAAGACATTTGATTTGCTTCTCTGAAAGTGGCTAGGAATAGAAAAGGAGTTAAGTAGGCTGCTTAGGTTCAGGCACACAACCAAAAGATTTTAAGTCTCCATTTAATAATTTACAAGTCTTACGCTTTCCTTGGGTACTTCCCTCACCATACAAGGATTATTTATAGATACAGGCACCTCTAAAGTCTGAAGCGCTTGTACTTCTTTAAAATAAATATTTGATCTGAATATCAAAGGAAAAATAGCACAGGGATATATACTTAAATGCCTAAGTAAATTTACAGTACACAGACATAACCATCTGTTAGAAAACAGCCTTGAAGGAGAGCTCCAAGAAAAAAAAATTGCTCTCTTGAACAACAAAGTTGGAGTGATGTCTTGTATATAGACCATATAGAAGGGTAAAAGAGATAAACAGGATGTTTACCCTGCTATGTTTTGCCCCATGGAAACTGAAAGAAAATGCTCTCAGACCTACAGAAAAAAACATGGACTATCACTTGAAAACAGGATGAAAAATGAGCTTATTTATTGACTCTTGCTGCAGCTTATTACTGCATTTGTTAGTTCACATTAAGGGCACCAACCTACAAAAAGGACGAAAGAGATGATACCAGATTCAATTTTCTAAGTTCTTGCTGTAGTAAAGAGAAAAACTGTCCTTCAAATTTTACTTACCACTTGTAATATCGCCAGTGATTTCTGCACATGTACTGTAGTACTATCTTACTGGAGAATTAAAATTCATCCTCAGGTTTCAATCACCTAAAAACTTAGGAAAAAAAAAAAGTGTTACTGCAAATAATTAAGATTAAGTTAATTAAAAATTAATTAAGAAAAACGATTAATTCCCCATCATAGTATGAATATGTCCTAAATATATTCTAAACAGCTACAGTTTAAATATTAATCACTTGGAGAACAAATGTCTTTGGAGCACAGTCTACAATCCACGTAAAATTCAATGTGCAGATGTTGATTCCTTTGATTTCCAGCAACTATATGTATACAAATATATAAATTTGTACCTGTAAATTTATGAGGAACACGTTAAATCAAATATTCCCAGATATCCTTGAGAAAAAAAGTAACAGTTACTTTCACAACAGTTCCAGAAGTTAAAACAAAATGTTAGGTGTTTTTTACAAAATGAAATAGTAGGAAATGAGCAAGAAAAACGAAACCAATCTCTACCTGACACTTGACACAAACATGTTACAAGATACAGAAAGAAAATTGTTATTAATTTCTAATTAGCTTAGCTATGCAAAAAGATGAAAACCCTGTGTATTTTTTTAAAATGTGCCTTCACAGACCATATACAGTCATGATAGAAATACAATGCAATGTCTTAAAAGTTACTTCAGAAAAGTGACTTCAGAGAAAGACTTCTTAGCAGTGCAAAGCGTATGGCCTGCTACTGTGCATGAGTAACACTAGGTGCTGCAGGAAAAAAAGAGGGGCTGCACTGTCCCTACTACACCTTTATGTTAGCTACGTATTTTGAACAAAGCATGCACCATTTCAATAAAAAGATATGCTAATCTCTAGAAGTGCAACAATTGCTTAATTTAAACATCCATGTTGTTCTGTTTTGTCCTAGGAATGTATCAGAGCTACTGTTTTAGAGAGAAGTCTCGCACTATTAAGATTTTATGTTGAACCGGATTTTCAGATTGAGTAACATGAAATTGCAAGGCTCAGTCACGTTAGACATGTATTTAGGCCTTGTAAGCACTATTTCTTTGCTTCATGTTCTTCAAAATAATTGTATTGAATACTTAGATAGTCTTTGTTTAGACACAATACTGGAGAATATGCACAATAGCTGTTTTTGTATTGTGGAATACTAATGCAAATATTATGAAAGAGGTGAATCAACACTATTGGCACAATGATTAAAGCAGAAAATGTCACCAAAACAATGCTAGTGAAAAAAATTTCAAGAATAAAGTCTAAGATAAATAGCACACATTACACTTTGATGACAGAAGTGACAATACTTTGACCAGGAGAAATTCATTGTCAATTAAAATTGTTGAAAAGATAAGGGAAGTGGAAAATACTAATGACATTATTCATCTATCATTCCTATCTCAGGTGAGTCAGTTGAACATCCTAAACTGCCTTTTTCAAGATGCTTATAAAGAACACAAAAGCAAACTAGTACTTAAAATTGGATCAGTCTAGTAAATGCTAAGAGAAATTTGTTCAGTTATAAAAATCCCGGATTCAACTTCAGTAACTGATGTTCAAATGTGAGAAATATATCTATTACTTCAATAAAATCTACACAGATGTCCCCGCACATAAAACTTAGGAATGGTACCACCTCTTCAAAAACTGTGGTTCAAAATAAGACAAAGAAAATACACCATGAATAAAGTTCTGTGTTTCCCAGCCTTCTTTCTCTCAGTTTTTCAATTTCAAATTTAATTTCCATATTTTTAATGCTGTTCTAACATGCACAAACATGGAACTTCTCTGAAGGTGTCACATACCATACGCTAAAATTCAGCACATTTTCTCCTTCTTGCTCATTTTTCCACAAATTTGCCTTAATTCAGCCCAAACGCCACATTTCTGATCCAGCTCTAATTTAACTCAGAGCTCATTTGCTGGCAAGGGAGCAGATAGAAAAACATATGACACAATTTCTTTAAGTAGACTCAAGGTCCTCCAGTAGTTGTTAGTTTCCGATTCCTTACAACTAATGGCCCTTAGCTTCCTAGGCAGATGTGTAGCTGAAAACACTCATCTCAAACAGATTTCGTAAAACCAGGTTCTAGTCCAATCAGAACAAAACAGAACCTGAACCTGTACTCAAGTCTCCCATTTCAAATTCTAGTCTGTCTTAAAAAATAACTAAATAAATAAAACAATTGAGAAGGTAAAAAGACTCACTAAGACTACTTTAGAAATTTTCTAAACTTTGACAGAGCAGAAAAACTGCTTCATACCAGTTCAAATACGCAATGAAGACAAAAAAAAAGTCTCTCTCATCTCTTCCTTCAAATTTTATAAACATGGTCATTAATCTTTCCAGATTTAACTGCATAATGATGGGTATCTTTAGCATGAAAAACAAAAAACAAGAAACCAAACAAAAATAAGAAAACAAACATTCTTCAATGAATTCTTCAATGAATTGTGATTCCTGTTTGATAACCACCAGCTTCATATTGATGGCTATATGGTAGGTATGCTGCTTTTCCATCAGAAATCTGTTCAGTAAGTAAATGGTACTGTCTAGCATATCTTACATTTTGAGAATTGAAAGAGCCAGTAATTGCTTAATGAAGAGCCTAAATAACACAGTAAGTGAGATGGATCTGGCATATCTCAAGTGAGAATGCTATCACCTTTTACAGGGGCTCAGAACAAAAAGAAGCACACATTCTCCATTTTTCAGTTGTATTTGAGACCTCCCTGCTCACATCATTCTTTGCACAGACAGTTCACTTTTTCATTAATAGTTATAAGTCGGAAAATAAATAGTTACTGTCTACAGAGATTATTTCTGCAGAGCAGTATCAATCTCTTATTTTGCTTATTATACATTAAAAAAAATCAAAAACATTTTAATTGATTTTTTTTTTAAATAATGCTTGATGAATTAAACTTCAAAGGGAGCAACTCATGTCCCATTCAAATATCAATATTTCTTTCAATCAACAGGAAAATGCACTGCTTCTGACATACTCTTTGTGATTTGAGTACATCAGGACTGAAGTTGTTCAAATGAGGAAAATATGCTTAGAAATTATCATACGCATCATAAGTGCCATATACTGTTTTCATCCTTTCACTTGTCTTTGAATATTCACACAAAGATAGGATATTGGGTTAGATTAAATTGCAGTCTGACACAGTATTGCGATTTGTACAGTCTTTCATTGCCAACTTATAAGCAAGTAATGTTTACTTTTTAAAAATCACTGGACAGCATAAAATATTATTTTGAAGATTTAAAAGTACTTTTATTTTATACTTACTGTCGTATCGAATACCTGAGACACATATGTTGAATTTATTTTAATGCATGTATCTTGATACATTCATCTTTCACTGGAGGATCAGATGCTTGTACAAAATGCTAATGTGAATTGCATGTAAACGTATAACTTTAGCTTTAGTTCTCCTTTTCCGGCACGGAGAAGTACAGACTAGAATTTTCCAAAGAATTTTTGTCCTTCAGAGAAAACGCAAAAGCACTTTGGGGCTGTGCAGAAAACAAGGTTCTAGAAACTGTTCCCAATTAAAACTGACAATTTTAACCAGTTTATCTTTAACCTACATCAGCTCCCCTGTGAGGTTCATGGGATGGTGGAACAAAACTCTTATGCTGTCCATGGAGCTGCAGAAGGTCTACACTGATTGGATAAAAATGGTGGAGGCCAAGACAGCTTCTTTTAACAGCAGTGCTGGAGTACACTGACTTGAAACGTGCTCAAAACTATAGGCCCCATTGCTTTTGGATACCCACTGCAAGAAGTATAAGGCCTCGTAGATCACTGTTCAATAATTAATGGCCTAGATCAAAAACATCCCCATGGAAAAAAGACAAAGATTGATTAACACTTTATCAAGCTACTGATTTGTCGTGTTGTTTAAAAATCACTGCTGAATCTTTTTGCTCCAGTGTACATGAGTATGTACAAGTTTGATCTGTGTATTTTAATTATACATATCACAATGAATGTAGAAGTGTGATTAGTCAACCTTCTAAATTTACCAGAAAACAAAGAGTGTATTACCCTAAAACCTACTGAATCACCAAAACATATTATAGATGAAAAAAAATTGTATAGAGTGTACCTTTAAAATACTTTGTTATATGGTTATGGTGTTATATATTTTAAGACAGATATTTAGCTACAGAATATTTATAATTAAATGCCAAGCCTAATCAAACTTTGTCTGTATTTTCAAATACATAACCCATGCCTCAGATAAACTTAGAAATAATATTCCTTGGTAATAAATCCTCAGAAACATGCATTGTTAGAACACACAAAAATAGGCATAATCATAAGCAAGGCTGATTACTGGGTAAAGAAGAGAAGGTTAAAGAGCAGGAGGGCTATCAGGGAAGAAGATTCACTGAGAAAATTTTACCTTATTTTCCTTACGTAACATGAACATAAATATAACACCCAGTTTTGTTGAATTCCAAGGCTTTGTAATTCAAAAGAGTTTTTGGTTTCTTTTTTAAAGAATAATCTATAGTTACAGGAAAACAATAACCCAGTGGTAGCAATGAAGGTGATTTGGAGATGAATTCAAACATGTTAATAAACAAAGGTTACCTTTTCAATTTGATTTTGTGATGCAATAGTCTCAGAATTATCCTGCCTTATCCAGTTCTTAAACACTATAAATCTGTCAGAATTCTTGTCAACAATTCTCTACATGCAGCTGGAAATGACAGCTTCATTTTCTTTTGTTGAAACCATTATGAAGAACCGGGCCGTTCACTACCCAAGTTACTTTCCTCATTAATGACAGATGGTCTGAAAGAAAATAAATAAATAAATAAAGTCAATATTTGGCTTCAGAATTAAAAATGGACATATCATGCTCCCCCTTCCATATTACCTTAAAAATACACACTGGCCTGTCTTGACTTAGATGCTGGTATTTTCTGAAATACTACCACCAGCTTCCTACTAACCGTGACATAAGCTGTAGCAAGCTGTCTGCAGTGATAGCCTGCATAAATCATCATTCCTGAAGGGAACAGATGTTCAGGGTATGAAAGAGTAATACCACAATTTAGTCATAATTAAAATTCACCTTAGCATGCCTCTTTCAGTGAGCAGAGAGGAACATTTCACTTCTCACCTACAAAAATGAAATGTCTCTCATTTCTTCTGCTTCAGAAAAATTAAGCCTGACCCTCTTGTACATCACTTGAATTTCATATCTGACAAAGCATCACACAGATGACACCTTTATTTCACATCAACTGTTTGTTTCCCTCTTTTCTGAACACTAGAAATCGACCTCTAAGTGGTGTAGTGCTCTGCACAAAATGCACTTACAATTAAATCTTTAAATATCATTGTACATTGCACACAAAATATAAACAGGAAGTATCTAGCAATACTGCAGCAATAAACATTTTACTGATAATAATGCATTCTAAACTCAAGAACTAATGGCCTTTAAAAATTACTTAATACTCTAAGTTCACTAAAATTAATGGGAGTTAGATGATTAACTCAGTTAAAAATTTGATCCTTAGTCTTGTAATTGCAATTGATGTTAATGGAATGAGTCCATGTACGTAAGTTCAAAAATGTAAGTCTCATGCTGATTTATGGATGTTGGACCACATAGGTGCATAATAGTTCTTTTGAAAAATTGTTTCTGTTCACAAAACTTTACATCACGAGGCTACTTTCTTATTAAATACAGAGCATATGTTGATTACATTAATAGAAATGGATTCTCTAACCCACAAAAATATAAGCAGCCCAGATTTCATGATTATTTGCTGGTCTAAGACAAAACACACTTTATTGTCCCACCAACACTGATAGAGGCAATGAATGTAAAAAAAAAATAAAATAAAATAAAAAAGTCAATCATGGATTAGTTTCTTTATTAAATATCCTCTGTGACTGTCAACCTATGGAACTTCACAGTGGATTCTAAAGTCAATGGATCAGATCCTCAGTGTAAACTAGATAACGTTATTGAATTAAGTTTTGGTTCAGTCATTCACCATGACTGAGGATGTGTATTTCCAAAACTATTAATCCAGCGGGGGTCATTTTGTAACCAAAGTTATTTCTCAATACGTAAATAAATTTTATTTTGAGGCATTGACAAACTAGTGGAGTCTGTTTCCCTCCACAAGGAAGCACCTATGTTAGATTTCTAGTTTAAACAAATACTGCGGTTTTTAAGTGAGGAACTTAAGTGAGATGCCTCAAACTGATTTGGGTGAGTGAACGGTTTACTCTAAGCAGTTCCATAAGTCCATCGCATAGACAAGAGCTACCCCAGAGAAAAATCTCTTAAAAGTTGTGAGTGCGGATGTAAGTTACTTTGTACTAATAGCTTCATTCCACAGATCTGATTTTTATATGCTGTACTTGTTAACACAGATACAACATGCATACAGTTTTCCTGATTTTTTTGCCAGAGCTCTTCTTGTTCCTTGCACATTTACAAATTTTGCCTTATCTTTATCTTTCAAACAGCACACATACATTTATAGCTGTCTGGAATGCATTCTGTAGCCACTGTGAAATCCAATTGGCGTGGGCACATTATATGAATTTGTTAGAAATCAGCTGCTAGAATTCACAACATTCCCATTGTCATTGATCAGATTTCAGCACCACCAAGGACTTTGCCAATGCCAGTAGTAATAAGCAGACAGACTCCAAACAGCATTTTACTCAGCATACATAAAACTAGAACATCAGGTAGGATGCAGACCAACAGCACTAGTTCTTGCCTCTAATGGCTAAGAATGCTAGATTGAGAAATGCAGAGACTTCACTGAAAGGCATTAACAACCTTGTGTGTTTAAGTCCTTATTAAACAACTGGGAAGCATTCATTATTACTGATTTATTATTCATGCAAGAAGCATGATTTTTTTTTATTTATTTTTTTTGCTACTTCCATCTTAGAAATGGGAATCCTGAAAAATTGTGCATGATCACAAAAAGAGTTTGAGCTAAACATGTTTCTTAAAAGCACATGCTCAAGCATCAAAGGACATCAACCACTTATCCATACAGAAAGCTTACTTTTAAGTGCATGAATAACAGTTTATGAAGATATTTTTCTTATGAACAGTATTTTTGTAAAAAGATTATTTTGGTTAACTAGGTAGAACACAGTCTGCCCTCAGCAAATAGGATGGCCTGACTGTCTCCTGGCACCTTTATCATTGCAGCTTCCAAGTGGTATGTGACTGCAGTAATGAAGAAGATGCATCTCAAAATTCACATGAACAGCAAATCTTGAATCACATGCACACTTGAACTATCCAGAAAACAATGATCTTTTAATAAAGAGATGCTACAAGACAAGTTTACCTACTGGTAGAAAAACATCTCCACTAATATTGGACAGATCTTAAGACCACAGCTAATTGACACAACCAGGTTAAATGATGGATAGACTGTCATATGCAACATTTTCAAATAGGTTTATTTTCAGAGAAGTTTCAGAAGGCTTAGCCTTGGATGAGGGAGCTCTAACATGCATTGACAAAACCTAATCTAAGTCTGTGCTGCAATTCAGTTGGATAGGATATTGATGAATTCATTTTATTGGACACATATTATGTGCTGTTTCTCATACAAGGAAGTGTTACTGCCTGGCTGGGATAACCGCAAAAGAATGTTTTCTGTTTAGGTATCAACATTAATAAGTGTAGCTTGACTTCTTCCTGAGCAGACCGATACTTGGAAAAGAACTGGCAGCTGATTGAAATTATAATGAAAGATGACAGAAGGTGAAACCTACAGACTGCTTGGCCTTGAATGATAAGAGCAAGTAGATGCCGTAAGGCAAATTTAGGAAGATTACTCTGCCTAAGCCAAAGAATGTGATGAAGATACATTTTGCCCACCCTTTAAGGTTATATCTAAAACAACCCTTAGGGTTGGTGGGAGAATTACTCTCAAAGTCAAGCTTGTCTATACTTTACAGTATAAGCCTGCAAGGAGGCTTCAAACACAATAGGAATAAGCTTTCTAAGATATGAATGGCCAAAAAATGCTAAGCATGACAATTTGTTCCTATCCGGGGCTGAACAAAACATCAGTGAGTCTGCTACACGCACAGAGGGCAGGCACTACAAGGCACTGTTTCAGAGGAATGCAGACATAAAATCAGTCACTTTAGTCTCTTTGTGTCCCCTTATTTACAGCAACAAATTACTTTTGCTACCTGAAGTTATCTGAACATTAATGTGATTACACATCCTTATGCCATCATGATCCTTCCTGACTTGAGAAGTGTGGCGTTTATCTTCCGGGATTCACAAACCAGGAACCCACTAGCAAGACGTAAGAGCTCTGCTCTGAAAATAATACCTCCTATTTCATTATGTTGGCCCAAGACATCAGTGGCAGATGTTGGTAGTACGACAGTAGAGGTTCACCAATATTCCATTCCATTTTGTTGCTGTGCAAAACACGGCAGCAATGAGGCAGTCTGACAAAACGGCATCTGACACAGAAGTGCAGATGAAGCAAAGGTGTGGAACTGCGCAGAAATACACAGTAATGCCAGGCCCCATATGAGTTTAAAGACTGTGGATTACATTGCCTATCTTGGATGGACTGCCTTACCACAGCTACCGAATGGTTCAGATTTAGCACCTTTTGACTTCCATCTGTTCAGGCCAGTGAAAGATGGACTGCATGGGCAACATTTTCCCAGCAACAGTGACACCATATCAGCTGTGAAACACCAGGTCACCTCCACTGGTACAGATCTGTACGAGTGAGGCACACGCTTCTTCTTCAACACTGGTGAAAATGCATAGCTAATGGAGCTGACAACGTTGAAATATAGCATTCTGTAGTTGAGAATTTGCTCTATCAAACAGTGTTGTCATTTCCATGGAAACAAATAGGAGGAATTACTTTCAGAGCAACCTACATAGAAAATAGAGACTCTCGTAGAGGCGCAATGAAAGGACATGATAAAGCAGTCACAGATGCAGCATGGGAAAATTTAACTAAATGTAAGGGGTAAAAAAATCATAGTAACCAAGCAGTGAAATGGTTTGCCCAGAGAAGCCAAGGAATTTCCATCTTAGGAAATTTTCAGAACTTAACTGGACAATGCCCCAAACAACCTACCCTACTTGTTGAAGTCAGCCCTGCTTTGAGCCAATGACCTGCAAGGGGATGTTTCATCCTGAATTAGTCTGTGGTTTTCAGTAATCCTGCCACTGTGCGAACCACTAGGTGCTTGACTTTGCACCCACATCTAATTTCTTTCCCTTTTGTCACATCCTGTTAGAAATAAATTCCAACAAATGTATAATTGAACTTGATAACCTCATAAATCCAAAACATAAGCTCAGAAAAAAAAAATATTTATTCCTATTAAACACAGGACATAATTTCCCCAGTTAATACTTTTTAATACAGATTGTGAAAACCGAGCAATGCATTTTAATGGGAGCAACACTGTAATGCAGAAATGAATCTGAAACTTTATAACGTAACAAATTACAAACTTCTCTGAAATAAATTTATGAAACAAGAGAAAATGTCCAAGTTTCCTAAAATACGAATGTTCTAGTAGTAACAACACGTAACGTTGCATTCAATTATGTCTTTTCTTCACGTTAAAGAAGCCTCTGTATTTGGGAAATATATTACGCCCAGGTCACATTCCTGGGTTTGGATGAGTTTACTGTCACTCCCTGTTCTTTAAATACTTGAGAATTTTTTGTTTCTGCATGTTCAGAAGTGTCATTTATTGCCATAGGCACAATGGCTATATTTAACTAAAAATGACAGCTGTTGTCATTAGATTTTAAACTCATTAACACTAGTCTGACATATTATTTGAAGTATGTCTTAATTCTAAATTTGATTAAAATTATAAACATCCCATCTTTTCTGCCAATCAAAATATTTCATCCCCCTGCCCTGAAGTTTTCCATGAGCTTTTCAAGAAAGAAGATCAGGGTATTAGCAACCATTAAAACTAAATAGGACCCCCAGCTTGTGAAAATACTCTTACGTATTTTTCCCAAAGCACAAATTTAGGTTTAGCTTTATCAATGAATGATAAAAGTTTCCCATAATGTTTTAAGTGACTGAAATCACACTTTACTTTACAAAAAAACATATTAAAAAAAAAAAAAAAAAAACCAGAGAGAGAAAAGAAAAAAAAATGTAAGTACATTTTACTTTGGGAAATAATTGAACATATATACATGATTAGCCATTGTAATTTCTAATATTAGTCAAACAACTTAAACAGGGAATCAATACTAAAATTTAAGCAAACTAAGACAAAAAGGTTCTACAGCTGATTATACAAAAGGTATGGACAAAATTGTCTTCCAAACCCTGATTCTTTCTACGCATAAATAATTCTCAAAATTTACCCTGGATCTGTCTTCCGTGACATGACTAGGAAGGTCAAATCAGACTACTGACTAAACAGAGCTATACTATTCACATTTAATTACATTAAATGCATTTGCAGTACCTTAGTGCTTCCATATTCTTTTCATTCAATACATAATTCTAAGGCTATGTTTGGAAAATAATTGTCCAGTTTAGAAAATAGCATTATACATACATATACACACACATTTTGTGTGTATTGCCACTTTATACGCATATACACACATACACATAAATACATATTATCACACTTGGCTATCAGTTTACACCTTCTAGTTAAGTTGTCATCTCTCATTCCATAAAGCCTATTGTATGCTTCTAGAAATCAATCTAGTCAATCTGTCATGGTGGAAAATTTATTCACAGACCAGAAACATCATATAGCTAAAGTGAACCACAAAGATTTCTCTTATTTTGTTAAGTAAATACCAAGATTAATACACAGGAGAGAGAAGCCTACATCTAGGAAACGAAGTTAAAGCCAGACAACATACATTTACTATGGTTACTGAACCATCAACATGACTCCATGTCTAGACTGACATTTTTTACAAAAATCCACTGTGGAAGTGATTGAGGGAACGCTATATGCAGCTTTACTGTTGGTGTCAAAAGAAGCAGCAGAATTTGCTAGTTGCAAAATCTAAAGGAGGAAGAGCTGCAGCATTTTAAAGGTGGGATCATACCATTACATTTCTGAAAATGAAACATTAAAAAGTTCATTGCCATTCAGTGGCTAGAAAGGAAACTTTTAGTATCATGGAGGGTCCCAAAATAGCTCTGGAGTGGATACTTCGCATTTCAAATAGATCTTCAACCTATACAATAAGACAAACAGGCTCACAATTTTAAATGAAATACATATTTCTGCATACTTTTATGATTAATTTATTGTATATTCTTTTTTTCAGATCAAAATCCATTATAATTGCACTTAAATAATACACTTGATTACGTGTAAAATTGTAATAAATGGTGTTAATTGCAAGATCATAGAGGATATGTATTTTTTCTGAAAATTAAATGTGAAATCTCCAGTTCTTACATCTTAATGAGAAAAAGTGCTTGTTATAAGTGTTTGTAGCATGAATACTGTTATTTAGAATGCTACTTGGAAATGAAACATTTCCAAATCGATCAATTGGTAAAACTGTGAGCATCAACCATTTTAGTGACCTTTAATCCTTAAGAAAAGACGTCCTATTTTCAACATACTCGCACACATTCTTGTCAATTGGAACTTGTCATGGTGAAGTACTAAATTTTGTAGATCACATGGCATCTAAGTGTTCTTTAACAGAAAAGGTCATGTATCTTAATTTCAGTACAGACCCAAAATGCAGCATTGAGAACACTAAACTTGGATTACTTTTTTCACTGGCCTCTTTTTCGAAGGGTATCAATACAAGACAAAATATTTTCATTACGTTTGGTTTTACTTTTTTTAATTAATTATATTTAATTAATTAAAAATTATTGTAATTGTAAAAATAATTGTAATTATACAATTATAACTCTAAGGGGAAGAATACGGACTAAGTTGCAAAGACGCGATCATTTATGAGCTAATTGTTTCCATATCTGTCCATAGAAGTAGCAATACATTCTCAGAATTATTAGCTCATGCTAAGTGAGGTCCGCATGTCTGTAATAATTACTGTTGAACAAAAACTAAAATGAAGGCACACTCATCCACTATTAAATGTAGTAAATGAATATGAAGCATGCCCTCTTAGCTCTTCCATATTTTAAACATATTCAAAACATTATTTTTAAAACTGTATAATGGTGAATTTATTTTGAGACAAGAAAATCTTGTTCATTAAAACAAATTGTACTGTTAGGGTAAATGTCTTGACTAGAATGACTAGACTGAGTCTTGCACCTTGCTATATTTGCACCAGAAATGTGATATAAATATACTTGCCAACACTCCTAAATAAACAGAACAGGACATGATATCTTTTAATCCAGCCACCCAACTAACATAGCAATCTGTATAATAGAACATGAATATATTTTCACTCACAGTGAAAAATCCACTGAACACAAAAACAAAACAACTTCCTTTAATACTGTCATCCACAGCATAAGATGTGGAGGTAGGTCATAAACAATGCCCTACAACCTAGTAATAAAACAGATTAATTAGATGAAGTGACCTATATGAACTGCAAAGTGGCCTATGCTTCAGCAAAGAAGCCCATGCTTCAGCAAAGAAGCCTTGTCACTATGACTTACAAAAATACGTACGAGCATGGCAGATCAACAAAAATATTTTGGCCAAAAAGCTGTCTTTAGAAAGCGATTCAGCTTAAGATCAGCACAGCTAAATTAGGTATTATACACAACGAGACTACCTACAGGTGAGCTGTATGTCTAGTCAGTATAGTGATATAAAAATACAAATGCTTAACTTCACTTCTCTGAAGGCTCCTACAGAAATCACTTTCAGTAGTACAGTGAATTAGATCTGAGTATAACTGGTTTTGGACTGCAGTCCAAGTACACAATCAATTGGTCATTCAAAACTCCTTTATCTTCAATTTAGCAATTCTCAAGCATGTTCAAGGTAAATGGATAATATAAATTGAAAAAAATACTGAATGGAAACTTACATGTGGCCAAGTTTTCTCCAATAGCGATAAAATGCACAAACATTTTATGAAAGAGCAATAGCTAATTGATTATTTTCTTATGCAAGGTTGCTATTGTAACTAGATTTAATTTAAATAGACAGAAGTAATTATCACTTTAAGTTCATAACTAATGAAGAAAAAAAAAAATGAAGCCATATACTGGACACCTGAAATTCAAGTGCAAAGATGCAACGGGGTTACAATAAAAGCTGACAGAAGAAACAAGAGGTATTGAAAAGAATAAACAAGCATATCTAATATTTTTTAAAGTTCAGCAACTGTTATACATATAAATGCCTTCAAACAAACACACATGTATTTGCTCTGCAATATATTTCCAATTAACCATCATTACATACAAACACAGATGTTCATCATATGTAAATTACATGGAATAATAACATACCACAGAACATATTAACTCCTTGGCACAGTTCTGCAACATAAGTTCTACAATAGTCTCTCCAAAATACGTTAAAAATGCTTGAGACTTGGTTCTTTTTTGTTAGCTAACTGGAATGACACTTTAACTGATACATCACTTGTATTTATTATAAACATTTAAATAAATCAACAGAAGTGATAGTTTTCAACTTTTTATCTCAGATAAAACTGATAACTGTTTCTGTATTCTTATTCATTTAACCCAAATCGCAATCTAAATTTTAATATGTAAGAAGGGTGAATAAGTCCAAATCAACTGGAGAAAGCCATAACTGGGAATTCTAATTATTCCAGGTATTTATACCTCTTGAAGCAATGAACGTATGTGCAAGATGATATGCCTTTGACACACTTCATGACTGGTTGAATATTTAAAATACAGATTTCAACAAAGATGCTGACTTTGCAAATATTTATGTGTGACTGTACACATAAAAAGTCTAATTTTCACGTGATCATTTTCAGGGTTGCAAAAGGGATTTGCTGGTGAAGTTTGAACTTGTTGTCTATGCATTAAGAGTTTTAACGCAGCAATCAGTATGTCCACACCAACAAGTTATAATACCTTATTCTCTCTTCCTAGTCTTAGGCTAGAGAAAAAAAAAAATTAAATACACAGTCTGCCTCTCTATATTTATAGATCTCTGAAATCTATCTTCAATATATTGAAGCTAATTTAAAATATATTTTTGACTCATACTCTCATACTATGTATAAATAACAAAAAATACAAGCCAGAAGAAGTAATGCTTTTAATGTCAGTTCTGATTTCTGAGCACGTGGAATTCTACGTTAGTGCCATTTTCCAGCTCTATTAAAATTGTAAACGGGAGTATAAAAAGGCCTATTTCTGATATTGGTGGGTTTTCTACTTTCAGCAGTGACTTTTTCCTGTTATACTTACCCTTTTAATGGACACACAATATGTTACTTTGTGCCCAAGCTCACCTACTCCTTCTTTTCTCAAAAGACAAGGCACATCTGCCACCTGCTCTAGTCTGTGTCCCAGCAACAACTGTCGAGCAGCAAAAAGATTGATTATCAGTCAAAAACCATTCAACAACACCAGATTTTGGTAGGTTAAGCTTGCTGATCCAGCAAGAGATGGTGTGAAATTTTCAGTAACATGTGCCAACATTTTGGTGCTAAAAGAACAGCAGTGCATGTTACAGTGAAACACAGCCAAAGATAGCAGACAAAGCACAGAAGTTTTTGTTTTGAACTTGGCTTGAAAGAAGAAAACGAAAGAAATAAAATAAAGAATGAATTTGAAAATCTATCATAATGTTCAGCTACATGCTAGCCAGTGAAGATTTTGTAACAAATTGTAGCAATACTCATACAAAATTACTGAAATGATAGTACCATTTCAATGATACTCAGGGCTAAAATATCAGCTCTGTCATACATTTTTCCAGAATAAATAAAAATATCTGCGTCTGAATATACAGACCATTCACTATAGTCATTCTAGAAAATGATTCGTCTGTACCAGAATAATTTTCATGTTATCAAAAGAATTTATCCCATCTAAAACTGACAGTGTAAGATACAGGCTTACTAACGTCAGTTTCATCCCTGAATACCTCCATGAATACTTACATGTCCCTTCAATTACGGGACATAGATCATAAAGGCGCTACGAATTAATATTAGATTTTTATTTATATACAAAGAACTATTCAGTAGTCACTTTCTTAGACAAATAGTCAGCTATGAATACTACATAGATATCTTCCTGAAATGTCATCTTCATTAAATAATACCAATCTGCAAAGGATTTAAAGAAAGATCATCTCAGTATTTGCAAATACAGAACAGAAGATTTAACACCCATGATAACAAAAGCTAATTAAAGGTGATACAGAAAAACAAAACAAAATACTTGTGTCTAAAGAAAGTACATAAGAAAATAAACATGCCCCAGAGTGTGAAGATTATATATGAAGAACATATATATAAAATATACACTCAGTAGTTTAATTATTTCTCTTTTGATTTTCTCCTTGGCTATCCCTAACATGTTTAAAAACTGTTTTTTAAACATGTTATGCCTTTACTCTTACAAGATTATACAAATTGAACTCTTTCATTTAACTTTAGACAATTTTTCTTACTTGCATTTTTCACTGCAACTAGACCTATACGTACTCTACACTAATAAATGTTTTGCTTCTAGTAATACATTAACTTCTATTAATTAATGGTTCTTTAACACAAATGCCAGTTGAATTAATCATTTAACATAATACCCAGTTGATGTCTTCAATCTGATACCAAACTCTACTTAATTTTATAAAAGGTTGCCCCAAATTTGTTGCAGAACTCTCAGAATGGACTTCATGATATTAAAACATGACAAAGATTTATTTATGTTAAAAATGTAAATGATTCAGAAACAGTTTTTCCCTTACTAATAACAAACAAACAACCCCAACAAAATTAGCAGACTTACAAGGGAATGAGGAGAAAAGAATATCATTAATAATGGTCTTAATGAAAAATGTAAAATTAATACAGCGTGATAGAGCAGATATTCCATACTGCTGGAATAAATGTTCAAAAAATTATAAACAACTACATTAATGAATCCAATCTTACATTCTGGATTATTTTTACTAGTGGAATAAGCTTAATTAATTTTGTCTGTTTGATGTCACTGAAACTAAACAGTAAATTCAATAATCTCTTTACATTTTCACCATTTAACCTCCTGCAGGCTCCCTAATGTGTATTCAGATCTATATTAAATTAAGTACCAATGCTAATGAAGGGCAATAAACGTGGCTGTCAGTAGATTTTTCTTTCATTAAGCACATTATCCTCTTACTGAGCTGTAAATGAGTAAACATTAGTTTTGTTAAACCATGCAAAAAAGACAGAATGAAAATAATTTTTAATTGCAACCCTTTAGCCATTTGCTGGGAATTCTTCATTTTGTTTTTGTTTGGGTGGTTCTTTTTATTTTTTATTTTTTTACCTTTTTTTTTTTTAATGGGTCTAAAAAGGTCTCTTCAGTTGAAATATAAACGTCGGCATCATGGGGTATGTCTTTAGGTTCTAGTGCCTCAGCGCTGTCTGCCAAGAACTCTCATTGTGCAGCCATGTTCAGAATCAGCTTTTCATTGCACTCCTCCAGCAGCTAAATGGATACAAGAGGTAAGGAATACTGATTACAAACATACTTATTTTATGATCCTTTTTAGTCAGAAAAAAAAATAAATTGGAAATCAGAAATCCATTCTCAACTAATTTACCAATCCGTAGCTGCACTATGAGTCATTTAGTATTTTAGTGATTACTGCTAGAAGCCATAAGATAACAAGATGAGGAAAATACATACCCATAAAAGGATTGTTTTTAAAGTATTGAGCTCTCATCTTTTACTGACAAGTAATATTGTATATTATTCCTTTCTGTATTTCCATAGCTTGTTTGGCTTAGTGTTTATAAGAACTGTTAACAGGTCACATTTTATGAATGTGACTTTCTTACAAAGAAAGAAGAATTTCATGTAATTTTAATGGAAAAAAAAAAAAAAAAAGATTTGCAATGGGATTTGAAGCAAAAGCTACAAATGAAGTTAATGCATGTAAAAAAACTTTTATTACATGTTACTGGATTAAGGACAGAGAAACTTTAGCAAAGATCTTCCTTTTGCCATTCTTGTAAGCTGTGACTTTGATTACATTTGGCTGCTGCTTAATAACTTCTGATACCTCAAATGCCTTCTGGACATGCCAGAGTTCTGAAACAGAGGAACAGAGAGTGCTTCTAATTCTGCTGAAAAAAAAAAATCCAGTTTCAGAATTAAAAAAAAAAGAATCTAAGATTGTTGCCTTTTTAAACAATAGACAATTTTAAAGAATGTTTATAAATGTGCAAAAAAGGCAATCTAAATGTATAGTCATTAAAATTCTTCAGAGTGTAAGAATTTAGTTCCTAGCATGTGAGTTAAAAAATAGAAACTACAGATAAATCGGGTTGCGTTAGGCAAAATAGATTTGGTTTATTCCAAAGCGAGCTTACTCTGAACTTTCTAGAATACTCAAAACACAGCTCTATCACCCTATCATGAAGGTCTTCTATGAAATATTTATTAATATTTCTTAAAACCTATCAGCACAACTAAAAATTGAAAAATTTTGGTTGGTTCTGAGAAAACCTTTAATTACAAAATGCTCTCAGTGGACACTGTAGATTATTGGTTTGAGTTTAAAAAGTAAGCACCAACAACAGCATCTCTTAGGCAAAATTTCAATCAAATTGACAGCAATTATGCCTGTACTGTGACTGCAGTGAGGGGCTTATTGTTAATTGTTTCTGTTTCCCTGATAGCACAGTATGTTTATTGCAGCTAGCAGAATAAAATTAAATAAACTAACAGTCAAATTTTAAAAAACAAACAAAATGTAACACTATTTTTAAACACTAATATCAAAGATAACTTCTGTTTAATACTACAGCAAAGCTAGTTTGAGAAGAAAAATAAAGGGGGGGGGGGGGGGGAGTCCATAACAAAATCTCATACTTCAGAATGAACATTTTTGACATACGGTCTCCGTCCTAGTCTGCAACAGGAGGTTCCTAGGCAAAACTCAAGATTGGTTTGAGGCCTAGGATTTTAATCTCTCTCCCACGAAAATCCTTGGCAATACTCCATTTCAGTGTGTGCTGAAGTGATACTTCACTTAAAACATCCTGCTGTGCGGGTAATCTTTAAAAGTTTATAATTTCCACATTTCTTAAACGACAAAATGACCACATAAAAAACCAAGCCTTTTTGTCTTCTAAAGTAAGCCATGCCATCAAATTAGAGTAGCTACTTCTGTATTGAGTGCTCAATCATATTAATAGGAAACCCAGAATCTACCCCCTTTTAAAAAGTAAATACAAAGTACCTTTCTGAGTTTTAGAGTTTAAGACTGTCATACACGTGGGGACAAATATATCAAAATATGTATTTTATACAAAATTAACAATGACATACAACTCAGTGGTTTTGGATTCAGAATTATAAGAAAACAAAAACAAATTTAAGGCCATTTATACTCTGAGGTCACGTCAGCACACAATTGAAGGGCTAACTGTAATCTTCTAGATTTGCCTAGGTTAATGCCAATTTTCCAACTCAAAACAGAACACACTAACGAGAAAAAGCTTTTCACTTTAGTCATCTTCGTGGTACATTCCAAAATTCAATTGTTTTCTTGGCATTTCCCAGATGGGATCCACTCATTCTTGGATTCATTATGGAGAACCACATTCTCCTTGAAAGAAAATCACCCTGATGAATATTAACCACCTATTACTATGCATGCTAAAAATTTTCAAGGCTAACTGGGATGCCTGTTTTATTGTCATTTTATTCTTCTTTTGGCAATATTTGAATAAAATCAATACATTTTTTAAAAGATGTATTCTAAGAACCTGTTAGGTCAAGAAACGCTAATAAAAGTTATCAAGGTCTGCTTAAGAGTATCAACTGAATCATCATTACAAGGTGACCGAACTGCATCAAACATTAGATTAAAAGCAACAGAGAAAAGCTTTGATTACCTTAGTTGACCTGTGGGAACACTTTGAGGTCTGTTTCTCTTGGATGATACTATGAGACAGAAATTGTCTGTACAGCTTCATTTGTAGCTGTCTGTATATCTGATAGACCATCACAGCTCTGAACTGATTTTGTTTGATGTGCAGAACAATCTTGAAGTTTTGACCTTCTTGATACAATTGCTCACTGCAGACATGTTATGCGCAAATATAAGTTATCTAGAGCTTTGGTTCCCTTCAGTATTTTCAAGAGTTATTTTCACATGGGAACAGAATTTCCTAAAAGAGAAATATGATAAATATAGTCAAAATTTTATTTTTATGCTCTGTTTTTTTCACTAGTTTACATTATTAATGATTGATTACAAGGACTTCCAAAAATTTAATCACTGAAAAGCATACAACAACTTGGAAGTTTGAAAGTTGGAAAAACCTTATAAAAACGTGTTAAGAGTTTCACCCTGATTCTTGCTTCTGCAAATCCAAATCAATTCACTCACTTCAGATTTCAGCTCTATTAATCTTTGCATAAGCCAGAACCATAATGGAAATGGCATACAGTGCTGTAAGACAGGATGATGGTGCAGTTCAGTAGGTATTTCAGCAATACTACACTGCACTAGCACTAAGTCTGTACAAGCCTTCCTTCACATAAAATGAATATAAAATTCTATCATAGAAATACATAATTTTTAAAAAGCATTTAAAATAATGAGAAAGAAAAAAACAAACAAACAAACAAACCCTCAAACATGCAATGTGAGGCTACTATCAATGGCAAAACAATTACTATAGGCTACAGTTCAAAGACCTGGATGAAATACTGACCCATATGTATATCATACAGTCTCACTTAATCCTATCTTCAGAAGATCCAAATCACTGTTAGCGTAACTGTGCCAACAGCAGTATCAAAGATAAAGAAGACAGAAAGGAATAGGATGAGATCAAGACCTCCATCTCCTTTCATATTCAAGTAATTCTTAACTGTCAGAATATTCTCTTTTTAAGTCACATAAATGATGTCACAAGAAGCATGAACTTCCAAATTTATCTGCATGCATTGCACAGAAATCCTTATACAAAAAAAAAAAAAATAAATACCATGATCCCTGGAATACTAAAGATTTGAGTGCAATCAAAAAAATCATTTTAGTATTATAACTATTATTACGCTATTCTAACTATTATATTACGCTATTTCTCAAATTCTGAGTAGTGACAGCAGGAGGGGCTTTTTTTTGTAAAATCCATTTTTCTTAAAAGACGGTTTTGTTACACATTTAAACAGAAAAAAAATAACCACAAAACCAAAGGAAAACTTGTTTGTAGAATGATGTCATTTTTTTTTATTCAGTAGCTAACTTCCTTCTTTAATGGATAAACCTTAACTATTGCATCAACTGCTTCGACAGAATAGTAACATTACAGTTGGTATTAACTAGAGATTATGTTATTTATATGTGCCAAATAAACCTACACATAACTGGTCTAGTGCAGCCAAGGGCTATGACTTTAACAATATGTAAAGCTCCTTTTACTAACTGAGAGTAAATGAAAAGAAAATATCTATAGGATTGCTGCAGATATTTCTATCTTGTTTTTATTGTTCCTCAGTCCTTGTTCAGCTTTTTCTTAAAATTTACTACCATCATAACTGTCATTTAAACACACATTGTATGTAAATCTTAGGGTACCCAAGAATAACTCCAACACCTTAAGTGAGATGATTTCAAAGAGAAAACAGAAGCGTGCAATTATCAAGAGTAATTTTATTCTTGTAGTGCTGAACTGCTTTATACATTGAGAAAACCCAAATTTAGACATAACACTGGTGCCCATCCTTCTAGAGATTAAACATAATAAAACAAAGGACTTAATATGTGGAAATCTCATAAAAAACTTATATGAAATAGTGCTTCATAGTCATGAAAGATGGCTTGGCACCCCTTAATTAAGCAAAATTTCTATCCAATCGAAGTGAATTTAGATAACATATGGGACCTTATTTTTATGGCACAAGAAAAAATGCCCAGATAGAGATACAAGGAGAAAAGGTTAACAGAAATTTAAGTGGGATATTAAATGAACAACAACAAAAAAAAACCAACAAATAACTGACCTAACAAAAAAAACCACGCTAAAAAAAATCTAACAACTTTTTGTCCCATTGAAAAAAACAAAGACATTTTGTAATGACTACAACATAAAATTTTACTTTCAGTTAGTCCTACGTGCTGATTTATTTTTTTTATCTATTAGAGATCAAAATTCTTATTCTACTTCTGTAGTGAAATTTTACAATTATTATTACCAAACTAAAGCTCATTTCTTCTTGTTTCTTCTTTAAATGGAAAACAATACAGATTTTCTAAGAAATTGGTTTGCTCGTGGCTAACATTTTTTTCCATAACTGAAAAACACACTTTAACAGACATTGGTTCGGTAACAGCTACATAGGTCAAAGTTATCACACAGTTTTGGATGTGAATTCAACAGCAGGATAATGACAGTTGCCAAGGATTTGTACTCACTGTTGCTTAGTACTGGTGTTGCCTGTCAAATTATCCCTTATACAGAAGCCGTGGAATTTTTTATGGATAACAAGTACTTACAATATACAATGAAGTACATCAGATGCAACAGCCATCCTTTAGACGTTCCTTATTTGGTCGCCTCTTTGTTATATCTATTTAGTCATCCATTTTAATCTAACTTATTTATTTATACTGCGTATTTGACAAGCATATATTTTTTTTTCTTTATAATTTTTCACTTGTAGTTCAAAATATTTTAATACTCTATTTAAATTTATATTATTCTTTTTATTTCAATAATTGCACATCTTCTGTGATTTCTCAAGAAAAGCGCTCTCTACATGGCAAAAGCATTTTATTTATGTATTAAAGATATTAAAAATGAAAATAAAAGCAATATTAGTTCTTAATTATAATGGAGGGGTTAAGGAAACCTTATATTTATTCATTATTTGCTTGTATTGTTAAAGCATTTCTCTCCAGACTCATTTCGTTTTTATTTGCACTTGCATTACTGTTGTATTACGTGTATGCATTCTCCAGATAACCATATTAATATAGCTTTAAACTGACAGATGAGAATGGGATGTTTCAAGTACTACATTCCTGAAACATTGCCTGGTGCAGGCCTATATAAAAATCATCATAAAAATCGTGAGAATTCTAAACACCATTTTTTTATACCCACTGTATACATCACTTATATAATACAAAGTCATGTCTGATGGTTTTATAAATCTAATATATTTACGAAAATGGCTTTGTAATCATTCACCCAATAAGCGATAGCATTATGTACAAGGGTTGCTCTGAAACTAATGCTTCCTATTTTATTACATTGGCCTAACAAGTCAGAGGCAGATGCTGGTGGTATGGCAGTAGTTTGAACCTTCCACCAATATTCTGTCATGTGCTGTTGCTGTGCAAACACGGCAGTAGAGGGGCAGTCTGACAAAGCAGTTTCTGACATGGAAGTGCACTACCAAGCAAAGGTGTGCCACTGAATTCCTCCATGTGGAAAAAATGGCACCCATTGACATTCATCATCAATTGCTGAACATGCAGGGAGACCAAACCGCAGATGAGAGCACAGTGAGGTGGTGGACAGTGCATTTCTGCACGGGTGACAGCGACATGAAAGACAAGCCAGGTTCCAAACAGATTGACACAGTTGTCATACCAAAAAAACGAAGAGCATCTTGATCAGCTGATCCACACAAATTGGCTAATGGTTGTGAATATGCTGAAAAATTGTGTTTTGTAGCTGAGAATTTGCTCTATCCAACAGTGTTATTGCGGTCTTCGTATCTGTTGTCATTTCCACAGAAATAAATAGGAGACATTACTTTCTGGGCAACTTACGTACACAATCTGTATCACTTTGGGAAGGACTTTCATCAACAAATAATGCTGCAACCTTACATCTGGTTAATTAGTGCCAAGTAAATTGTTCTCAACTCACATAAGAGCTAGAAATACAAAATGATGATCGTTTTCCTTTTATTAGGAAAGCCAAATCTTCTCCTTCTTTTACACAATACCATTTCCAATTACAATGTATTAGAAAACAACAATTCCTTCTCAAAAAGTACATCCTGAGCAATAACAGAGTAAGCGCACGCTGTGTATGAAACTCGTATCCCACTCAATTGTTGGGAATCTTGCCAAAGGCTTGAATGAAAATTTTATCCCAGATCTCTGAATTGGTGAGTACAAAGAAGCTGCTGCTTCTCTCTCTCACCTCCCCCACCAAAACCCTGCCATTCCAGACCATGAAAACCATGAAAGATTTTTCTCCAGTACTCCCACAAGAAGAAAGAAAACTACATTGCTTAGTTAGACAACCAGCGCCTAACGTAGGAAAAAAAAAAAAAAAAGCTTAAATAATGCTTTTTGGATTACACGGGAATCTGACAGCACTCAATCTCTAATCTCACTTAGTCATAAAAACTAGACAGCATCCAATGTTCTTAGTGTCTGCCACACCCCAAACACCAGAGAAATGGGACATTTTCATACCTGGTGCAGGCAAAACATCCTCTATGTCTGAGGAATTAAGTTTCCATGCTAAGGAAAACAAATCAGAGTGAAAAATGAGAGTATACGTTTCCTTGACCAAAGTAAGAGCTCCCAAGAAAATTGGTAATTGAGTTGTCGTAGCACAGTTTTACTAGCTAGGTGAATCATAAGGGAAATTAAAAGCTGTAAAAGATCAAAAGTTAGGAGTCACTTATACTTGCAGACCTTCAAGTGGCTACCATCTGCTCCTGCACTTCTCTAGGAAGCAGAGAAAAAAGGGTAGCAGCACCTCGAGAATCTTAAATGACTGCATGGAGCCTAATCGCATCCCCCTTCCAGGGTTTTGCCTGGGCTTGGGGCCAGCTTCATGACTGGCACAGCTGAACTGCTCCTCCTTTCTCAGTGACCCTGGGGAGCCGCCAGACAGCTCTGCAGGGTATCCCCAGCCCAGGCCGACCTCTCTTCCTGCGGGAGCTGCCTTTAAGTGAAGCTCTTACACTCAGCCTGGCCTGAGCCGCAGCCCCACCTGCACAGCAGCCATGCCTGGCAGTGGGCCCCAGCTCACAGGATAACTTCTGGCCAGGCTGGAAACGATCGGCTGGCTGTGTTGAACGCTGTCACCAGACCTGAGGCTCACCCCGGCTGACGACCCATGTTGCTGACTCTTCCTCAGCCCTGTCTTCTCACCCCAAGCCTGCTGACAAACAGGACAGGGTGCTCACTGACCCAGCTGCTTGACTTGGCTGGGCCTGCTATCATGCTTGTCCCTGGCTCTCTGTCCTGCAGCCAACCTCGCCATGCCCTGACCACAGACTTCACACAACAGGATTTCTCCCCTCCAGCAAAGATGTGCACTATCTTGAACTCTGTGATCATGCTTTCATTTTTATTGGTACAAAAATACAGTGAACCCCCCTGACTGGAGTCAGTTAATTAGCACCGTGACTTGACATTCCAGTTTGCCATGGGACTGAAGAGGAAGAATTGTTATCTAAATAGCTGAAGAAATTTGAGAAGATAAAATTATTTGAAATATTCCAGTACCACTAAGTCATCTGTAGATGGATCCAGAATGAAAGATTCACAAACACTGAAAAAACTAAAATCTTAAAGGAAAAGAAAAACTAAAATTCTGTAGGATTTTGAGAAATTTCCCTTTTATTTGACTGAAACTGAGTGTATGTTATACTGAGAATGTATAAAAATACCTTAAATGTTTTCCTCGTGCCTTCACCTTTAGACTGAGAAGGATGCTAGGAAAATATTTACTTAATTATATTTTTACAAATTACCACATGGGAGCAAATTAAACATCTTACTTTGACAAATGACATGAGTGAAAAGTTGCAATGGCTTTACTCACACATCTTTTGGCAATATAGGTTGTGCATCCATGTGGCGCATGCCAGATGGTGTTTTTCCTGAGCACTTACTAGATTTTTGTTGTTTGCTGTTTCCTGCTTAAAAGTACAATAGTTTGTGATCTTCTTTTCCTTCTTGTGCTTAGAAATGCCTTCCACGTGGGCTTGCTCAATAACCTTCGAAGGCAGTGAGATACAGCCTATTTCCCTGGTCCTCCCTCTTGCGTTGTTTTTTTTAAAGACAGACGTAACAATTATCTTTTTTTAAATATCAGGGATCTCCCCTAATCATCACACAAAGCATTGGCCAGCTCCCTCAGATGTATTCCATCCAATCCCTGGAGGTATCCCATCCAATCCCTCAATACACGTGTTTCCCATGTCTATCTATCTCCAAAAAGGCAGGCTGAAAATCATACTTGAAAAGGCCTTTTTAAACTGTTCTTAGTGACTGAATGATTATCTAAGCAATTCTGCTGAAATTAATGTAAATGTGTATGTAGAAAGGTAGTTCCCAATATACTGAGCTTTCCAAAGGAGTTATTTAATAACTATAACTAATTTATCATAGTATACCTTGATTGGATTTATCCCCAACCACATCTAGCTATGACTAAGGTGACCCTTCTATCACAAATCCATTCAAAGTACAGTTGATGAAATTATCCTTTTGACTAGCACTAGATAACAATGTTTACTCTCCTCCTTTGACACAAGGGAAGGTAAAGGGACAAAAAAGTGTCCTATTCTGTATCAGAAGAAAAAAATGCATATTCCCATCTGTTCAACATCAGAGCAGGGTATAAAGCCAAGAAAAGGCTCTAGATCAGTACTAGAGTTTCATAAGAGAGGAGGAAAGGGAGAAACGTACCATGATCCTTCGCCAGGAAGAAGATTTTTGGTTGATAAAATACCCCTTGTGTCACTAACAATCAAGCAGAATTTGCTCTAAACAACAACTACAAGTGGTTTCTAACAGTTTTAGTAATAAATTCTAGCCTTACATATGTAAAAATGGCATGATGCCACTGATTTTCCCAACAATGCTACACTTGGCAGCAATCAAATGATGCTTGATGTCTTCTCTCCAATTCCCTCCGCATTGGATGCCACCCTCAAAGAACTTCATATAGCTTTAAATAATATTTCCCTTTGTAGAAATCCAATGCATGATAGTATTTTTGTAACAACACCAAATTATAATAGTTAGGCAAATGATAAACTAAGGTTGCTTTTACTGATCTGCTGTCCCCTTGTTTCTGTTCATTGAAAACAGCTACAAAACATCTTAGACAAACTGAACCCTTTGACTAGTTATGCAAAAGTTGCTGTTCTGTTGCCCTCCCACTTTCAGTGGCAACTAGCCGTTAGAACGGCATAACTGAACCTTCAAACTACATCTTCCAGTTGAAACTGAAAAGACAACATACATGCCAGCTTAAGCTAGGACTAAAAGCTCCATGTAATACAGAAATATATAAGGAAATGGCATTTGAAGTACAGCAACCGTGTTCTTCGCTGTACCACTAAAAGCCATTTTATAACTTGCCCCCATACCTGGAATGCAGCTTAGTCTTTAAAAAAAAACAAAACCCACATAATGGAAAAATGTTCATTGAAAGTATTATTAACTATAAAGTGTGCCTCTAAAGAAAGTAATCAGAAAGCCCATTAGCACTCTGTCCTTCAACAAATAAGTGGAAACATTTCCAATTATCAGGAAAAAGACAATTACAATAAAATAATCTAAAAACTACATATTTAATTTGACAATTACATTTCCCAGAAACTACTGTGAACATAAACTGTTTATCTGACATGCTTGCAAGCATTACAGACACCACAGTTGTTGCTCCATTGCCTTTAGATGTATTGCAATTTGCATTAGCTAGTAACCAACATGACATTAAACAATCTTAATATTGGTAAGGGTCTTTAAACTTTTGTTTTAACTATAATCAGAAACAAGATCAAGTTATATCAACAAAACAAGCCTTATTCAGTCCATTCAGTATAGGAATTTAAAGCCATACAAGCACTTCTCATTTTTGGCAGAGATTGGGGTCCCTAGACAAAAAAAACACAGCACAAACAGGTGACAAATTCAAATGAATATATACCAAGTGAGTGATAAAAGATGAAAATAGCAGGTTCTTGGTTCAGCCAAGTATCCACTTTTAAAACCATTTTAAACCTCAAACATTAAGTAAATATTTATAGAAAAGGTTGGACAGGCACAGATATAAGTTCCGTGTACATGTGGCAGGTTTGAAAAGACAGATAATTTGTCGGAGGGTGCAGGAGTAAATACTGTGCTGACCTACCTTAGCAGAGAAGGTAAATGTATAGGTATCCTTGCCTCCCCCTCACTTAATCTGACTGATTTAGATTGATTGACACCACACTTTTAAGACAAAAAGTAAAATCTAAGTTATAAAATCTTTCAAATCATCAATTTTGTCTGCGTTTTCATCCACTGAGTTTACTTCACTCGCAGCACACTAGACAAGGTAATAATTTATGATAATTATATGAAAATACACAATTAATATTCATCACCTCTCATTTCTCATCACTTTAGATGATCAGTAATGCAGAGGAAAAATGCTGTCAGATTTCTAATTGCTTTGTAATGGGCCTGAAATAGGGAAATCGTTCAAGACAAACAATCTGTCACTTGTCTGTTACCTTAACTATCTATCACTTAAAAAACCCTCATTAAATACATTGCTAATGAACGACAAAAGACTGTACTCAGTGTGCCCAGATGTACCTTTTTAAACAATATTGTAAATTGCCTAAATAATTCCCAAGACATTTTCAATCATTTTTGTGGAAATTTAATGGAAAACATATATTTTCAATGCACGTTACATCTCATTTGTTCACATCATTATGACATTTAGTCTATCATATCCCCATCTCCAGGGAGACAAAACTTTGTTTTTCTCTTACTGTTGACAAATCTGACCGAATTGAGGCAAGTTCTAGAATAACTTCACTGTCCAACTCCCTGAAACCTTTCTTATAACAAATGAACAAAAATACATTAATGTGGGGTGTTTCTTTTTAATGCCTACTTCACAAAGATTTTTTTAATCGCTAGATTAAAAAAAGAAGTCTAAAGCTGTCCAAAGTTGGACAAATTGTCTCTCACAGACAAAACAATTCTTCCCAAGAGACAGAATTCAGAATCCTCGCTTAGCCCTTTCTTTGGAGTCAGCCATCTACTACAGCTCTGACAGAAAGCTTCATTTAAAAAAGAAAATTAAAAATCTTCTGGATGTATTCAGTGGGTCAGAATGACAAAATAAAGTCATGGGTGAGACCCTCCCGGGAAATACTGTAATATTAACTGCCATATTAACTAATAGCTCCTATTAATTGTAACATAAATAGATGGAAAACTAAGGAACAGAACCAGAAAAAAAAACACTTAAGAGAAAATATTTATCTGTGCAAGACTTAAACTTGCTCAATTAGGCATATTTATCGGGAAAACCAAAGAAACAATCAGTGCTTGTTTGTATTGGTATGCTTAAAACACTACTGTAAAGAGCAAAAGTTATATATGAATTGGTAGCAGGAAATAGAAGCCCGGCACATTGAAATTTAGGATTAAGAACAATTTTTAACAGGATGATTAGCTGTTGCAATAGACTTTTGCAAGTGAGGAAATGTAATCGCTTAATATAGATAGGCAGAATATACTGGACTCAGAATAGCCCTGCAATAAATAGAAAACAGAAAGTAACCAAGTGCTTTCATTGGCGTTATTTGCATGAATCCTATTTCTTCTTGGTGATAAAATAAACAGGAAAGCAGAGAAAAATATGCTTTCAGGAAAAAAAAAAAAAAAAAGAATAAAATTAGTAAAGAGGAGAGCTAACAAACCTTTTCTGGAATAGGGCTTAGTATTAAGAACAGCAGAACAGTGTGTGCTGAAGTTAACACACGCTTAGCATATTGCTCACTTAGTTTTGTCCTGCCAGCAGAAGGGAGGAAAGCAGCAAAGCCTACGGCTTTGGGTGTAACTCCATACCAACTTACAGGCCAGGAGCTACCAAAAGGAATTGGTAGGAATTTTGCCCTGCTCTTCCTCTCCCACACACCAATTTGATTTCAGCAAATCTTAAAGTAACTTGATTTTGATTTCTAGCAATGAAAGATGATCAGATTGGACTTAGCAGCAGCTGCAAAAGGCACTAAAACCAGACAGAGTACAATAAGCTACGACTAACAATACCTCAAAACCTAACGTGATTTCAGAAACGGGATAGATTAAAACACAGGAGAAACTAAGACACAATGATTGTAATATCAGGCAAGGCCAGATAACGCTGCAGTGGTTTCTTTTCATCATTTGTGCATTCGAGAGTTCATGAACAGCAAACTATTACATTAAAACAGAAAAGAATGAGTGCTTCACCTCCAAAATTTTTCCACTGACCTCAGAAGCAATTCTTTCACATCTATAATTAATTCTACGTTGAACAACTAACTACAGCCAACCACACCGTCAGATAAAAACACTTGTAATTTCTCAGATAACTCCAAGTTTAACCTACACTGCCATCTGGATACAAGCACCAATTCTAAAACGAATTAAAATGGTAAAACTGCGACAAAACTAAGTTAGCTGTGTTGATCAGGTGACATTTCTCTCATCTGCCCAGAAAACCTCTCACTTCCCTGCAGCCGATGTTAAAGCCCAGTCTCCACACACTGCTCACGCACTGCTCAGGCCTGGCAGCCTCATGCTGGTGCTCAAAGGGAGTACGTTGTGCGTTTAAAGGCTGAGGGACTTGTGAATTGAGTTTGTACGGACAATTATTCGTAAACACTGCAAGAGATTACAAACAGTAAGATCAGAGCACCGACCTAAGCTTACAGCCAAGGGAACATCTTTCTGTGGTTAGAGCTCTATTCCTTTCCCTGACCAGGAGGTGCCCATCCGTCCCCTTCGGGAGGGCGCGCGCTGAGCCCTCAGGACAGAGAGGCGGGAAGGGCAGAGCGGCGCCCGAGGGACCCACGCGCCAGAAGGGCGGTGAGGCGGACAGCCACGTCCGCAGCCAGAGCGGTGACGGGACAGCCGTTCCCGAACGCTACGAGCCGAGGCAGGGCGCTGGGGGGCGGCCGGAGCCGCTACTTACGGAACCCGCCGCCGCCTCAGCAGCGCCGTCGTAGCTATGGAGACGGCGTCGGGCCCGGCCGGCACGCCGCTTCCTGCCGGTGCTTCGCCACTGGGGCCCGGGCGGAAACACGCGAGGCCCCGCCAGGAACGCGCTCTTCTGCCCGTCGCCGCGCTGAAGAGGCGGGCGGAGGTTAGGTTTCCCGCCGGACGAGTGATGCCGGGGTCCGGCAAGCTGCGCGGTGGGGCCGGCGGTGCGGGGCAGGCAGGTGGGTGCTGCGCCGCGCGGTGCCGCGCTGTGAGGGGCGGCCGGTCTCGCGCCGCTGCTGCGCTGAGGGGGCGGCGTTGGCGGGAAGGCCGCTATGGTGCGAAGCGGCGTGAGGGGGTTCAGCCTGAAGTGTAACGGCGCGCGCCAGAAACCGTGCTCAGTGCTTGCGGGGGCGGGGAAGGGAGCCTTGTTGTTTCGGCAGTTAAATAAACAAACGAACGAGAGCCTGTTCCTATATTCAAGTAGCAAGTTCTTTCCCTACTGAGGCACAGCGTCACTTCCTCGTGGAAGGTCCCTGATCAATCGGCTGCGTACATTGCTCAAAACACAGATATCTGCAAAATAGCAGCTAACGCAGCGTCATGCCCAAAGAGTCTGCGTGTAACTTCAGCAACAAAGCATGCACAGAGCTAGGATAGGAAGGAGCGCCGTTTTGTCACATCCCTATGGCCTGCAGGTTGTGTTACCAGCTGCCTGTATTTCCTCCCTCCTTGCTTTTCTTAACCTCCCTTTTCAAATTGTACTTAGAATTATTGTCTCTTCTTACACAGCGCTGAGCAGATCACTTCAAGGCCAGCCAGAGATGGCCTTGGAGCAGACAACAGGAAAGGACTGGTACCAGATCCTGGGTGCGCAGCCATCAGACAGCCCAGCAGAACTGAAGCGGAAGTACCAAAGACTGGCTTTGTTAGTAAGTACGCTTCTGCTAGTTGTTCAGAATTACATTTTAGAAACTAATAAAAACTGTAGCTTTGGATGTGGGAATTGAATGCACCCTCAGTAAGTTTTTAGATGACACCAAGCTGGGGTTTGTCTCAGTCTCCCTGGGAGTCCTATAGATTGACCTGAATGGGATGAGGCCAAGGGAATGATGTTCCACAAGTCCATATTTTAGGTCCTGCACTTTGGTTACAAGCTTATGCAGTGCTACAGGCTTGGGGCACAGTATCTGCCCAAGAGCTGCGGGGAGGAAAAGGATCTGGGGTTGTTGGTCGGTGCTCAGTTGATCACAAGACAGCAGAATGCCCAGGTGGCCAAGAAGGCATATGACATCCTAGCTTGCATCAGACATAGCGTTGCCAGCCAGAGCAGCCCTAGTGTACTCAGCCCTAGTGAGGCTGCATCTTGATTATTGTGTTCAGTGTTGATCTTCTCACTACAAAAAAGACATGGAGACCCTGGAACATGTCCAGAGAAGGGCAACAGGGATGTGAGGGGTCTGGAGCACAAGACTTAGGAGCAGCTGAGGGAACAGGAACTATTCAGTGTTAAGGAGGCTCAGTGATGAAACTTACAGCTCTCTACAACACCCTGAAAGGTGGTTATGATGAGTGGAGGTCAGCCTCTTCTCCTAAGAAACAGTGATAGGACAAGAGGGAATAGTCTCAAGTTGCACTAAGGGGGGTTCAGGTTGGATATAAGAAAAAAGTTCTTCCTGATAAGTTGCTGTAGTAGAATGTGTAAGATGAAAACTTGTGAATATCAATTTAGGTTTTCTTTGAAGGCTTGTGGTGTGCTTTTGTAGAGTCATACTTTTAGTCATGCTTTAAGACTTAGGTGTTCATGTTTCCCATCCTTGTGGTTTTCATGTCTCATAGAGAAGTCTTAGAGCTCTATGAGATTACTTGAAGTTAACTTGGTTCCTCTGTTTTAACCCCCCACATAATTCAGGCTTTTTAATCAAGAGATTATTTAGCCCACTGTTAGGTTAAAATGGCCAACTTGATAGACTTGCAGAAGTCCCAGGATAATTAAATTCCTAAACATAATGAAAAATGGCAATCCAGAGAAGAAAGAAGGTGAACAGAACTCATTTTTTATATAGTCTTTCAGGTAGGTGATTCTGTAAACTAGGCTATTAGTTCTGGCAGAACTGTAGAGAGCATATGCATGTCTACTCTTGCTATAGTTCTAGAAGGTGAAAAATTATTTTCATGTACAGACTTTTCTTTAGAATCTGTACATTTCTGGTCTAAATAGTCAGTGCTCTGAGAAGAGAGTAGGAAATGTTAGAAAACATTACGATTTTTTTTTTCCTTTTCTTATGCTGTTTAGCTCTAGAGTTTTTTTCCCCACCCTCAGTGATGGATCTTGCTTTTCTGACTTAAAAGCCACACTGATGTTGCCTTGTAGGTGTTTTCTCCAAGGCAGATCTGCTGCTTGTCAGTTGTTGTTAGTGTATGTCTGTCACTATTAGTCTTTCTCTTCTAGTAGAGCCACTTACAGACCTTTCTTATTTTTCTATGTTTTTCTTATATTCTGCTTCTTATTTCCTTATATTCTATGTTTTTCCATATACATTTATTGATGCAGCATCTAGCACAGCCTACTGTCTGTAAAAGCATAGTGGTAATAAATCAATTACTTTTATGCATCCTGCAAGCCACTGGCTACAGGAGTGACAGGAGAGTACAATACATAATGCATGGTTCCAGTGTGAAAGTCATTGCTGCAGACAGCATTGATCCAAGGTGTTTCATGATTTAAGATGTTAGACATTCATGAAAGAAAAGTCTGTGGTGGCATGTTGGCACAAAAATACAGTCTTAGATCCAGAAACCAATGAGCTGTGGTCTTCTGAATATGGGTGGAATGTATGTAAGGGAGGTGTTACTGTATCTTTAACCTATCCTGATACTATTCCCTAGGCGTCCACTGTTCATTACTAGCGTAGCACTAGTTGGACCTCTGTAGTGCTATCATGGGATGGAAGGTACTGTGATAATGGCAGGATGGCAAAGCCTTTGGCTGCAGTAAATGAGAATGAGCCCAAATGCAGCAGCCACAAATGAGGAAATTAAATAAAAGATCTATTTACCTCTGGAAGGCCTACAGTAGGTAGGGATCTCCAGCAAAAGATATCCTCACCTCCATTGCCAACCCTTAAATGAGGTCTGGGAAGGGGTGGATTCTGACTCCAGCCTTTCTGGTCACTCAGCTGCATTCCTTGCACCTGAGCTCCCCTGGGTTGGCCCTGTCTTCCCACCAGGTGTTCAATTACTGCTTCAAGCCATGACTTAGTATTTCCACTACAACCTCTCATCTTACCTGCTGTGTCCTGTTCACATGAAGTAATTCCCATGCTCCTCAAATAAAGCTTGTACTTAAGAGATCTTAGTGGTTGTACATCTCTAAGTCACAAAATGTTAATTTATGGTTTTCTGAAGCCGCTGCTGTTTGTAGCAGTAGTATTGCTGGAGGCAGAGGATGAGTCTATGTGCAGGTGCTTCAGGTGGTTTTGTATATGGTGGTGATAGTGAATTAGCAGAGCAACTCCAACTTGGAAAGCTAGGATGAATGGTGAGCACTGCCATGTACTGCCTGTTTAAAGATTTCTTGACAAATGTATGTGGTCAGTGCTAGCTATCTTAAAATGAAAAGGTTTATAAAGCAACTAACATCCTGTATGCAAATTGCAATTAATATGACTTCTCTTGTGGAGAATATTCTGATCACAGATGTTCATTAGCATCAAGCATAATAAATGATGGAATTTATTTTTAAACACAATTCTGCTGTTAAAATAAAAATGGCAAATGTCTACGATTTCTTCAGATGATCTTCAGTGTTTCATGTTGAATGTTTGTTTTTTGCCATCTGCTGTTTTGTCTGTTTGTCAACACACTGTATACTTAGCATTCTGAAGGAACAGGCGGATGTACATTTCCAAAGCTGCAAAGAATTGGAGATCTTGCCATGTGTCATCTAAAAGATAACTATATTTGCTGTTATATCTCAGGACTGTCTTGAACAATATGAAGCAGTAGGCAGGTAAAAAAAAGTTGAATTACAAGCTTGCAAGAACTATTTAGTAAGGGAAGTTCTCTTTAAAATGATTAATTTGTAAAATATAACGTGTTTTTACCAATTCTAAAGAGCTGATGACGGAAGAGGTTAATGAATCATAAAAAATGAAACCGTGCAAATGCACCCTTCTTGAGTGAGCACATTTATGTACCGTTCTGCCATCTTTTCGTTTGCCCTACTAACTTGCTTCATTTGGCCAAGTCTCAATGAATGATTAAGCAAATTATTTCACTGCAGACTCTGGATGATGTCTATTCTGTCTGTAAGGATAGTATTAATTGGATACACAAAACAAGTGTAGCCTAAAAATAGTGATTTTTTTTTTCTTGTTGTTGTTATTACATTATTTCTTCTTACCATCTAAATATTTAAGTAAAAGTTCATATTTACACAGTGCCCTTGCAACCATGAAAATTAAAACTTTTTGCATGCTCATTTGTCTGGCACCTGCACCGTCTTAATGCTTCTTACTGTAATAATTAATAGCAGCCAGAGATGGCAGACTTTTGAGCACAAGCCACTACCAATTTGATCATTAGGCCTTTTTAAGGAATGAAACTTAAATGTATGCTGGCTTGTACTTCATTGTCTTCTCTAGCATAGAGCTTCAGCCAGTGACTTTGAACAAATATTCAATGAGAAATGTGTATTTTGTAACCAGCACCGCTCAGTGCCATCAGTCTGTAATTGGCTGCTGTACATTCATTTCAGGGGGCTTTTTTAAGCATCGAAGATTCCATTTTCTGGAATGAATCCAAACAGATGTTGAGAATTATTATGTTTAATGATAGAAATGTTAGTCCTTTATCTTCAGAACATACTGATGTTTTTGAGATGTGATACATGTATGACCTTCTTATTTATATATGCTGCACTTTTAACAAGAAAAATTCATAAATGGGTAAATGTTTTTAGGAGAGACGATGCCCGTGTCCCGTTCCTGAGCGTGTGTAAAACTAGCAGAAGATAAAATCAGAGTAACAAAGGAGAAATTAAGCAATCTTACTGGTACCGTTTTTTACATCTTTTGGCCTAGCATTTTGTGGTCAAAGAATGGCTTGCCAGATTGTTTGCAAGTTTTTCTGTAGCTGCTCTGCATCTGAAAGCTGCTTTTTACAGAGAATAAAGTCACCAAACATAGAAGCTTTGTCTCGCTGAGAATCAGGTGTCTGTTCCTGTTGATGCTGATGATATTATAGGATACCTTTCAACTGGAAAAAAAATTATTGTGCAGGAAAATTATATGCTGCTGTTACAATGTATGCCCTAATCTTAAAGAAAATCCATGTAATTTGAGCAGGGAGCATGCAGGAAGCTCTTATTTTTAATATGGAAAGGAAATAAAATGTGCCACTTAACACATGGCGTTACAAAGATTATCTGTTTATTAGAAGGGGTGGTGTGTGTATATAAATACAAAGAAAGTGTGAAGATGATCACTTAATCTGTTTGAAGGAGTAGAAAATTTTAAAACAAAGAGCATTATGCATAGGTGAGAACGACTGTCAGCAGCAGTAAAAAGAAAGGACATTAATAGAAATTTAATTTAATGAAGCAAAATAATTTCAAGAATTGAGCTTGTGTAGAGGAACGACAGCTATCTCTGGAGAAAAAAAGACCTATTGTGTCCTATCAGATTTATGTACACATCTAAATTTTGCAATCACAAGAAAGGCAGAGGATATCATATATTTAAAGTCAAAAAGCTGCTTGCATTGTTACTGTCTTAAAGTCTGTTGCAAACTAAATTCAGTGGGAGGATGCGCCTCCTCAGGAACTTTTCAGGCTGAGTTTAAGGTGAGGATTTGAATCTTACAAACTTCAAAATGTTTTCATTTTCATCAGAAGTCTCATAACAATCATTTTCATAGTGAAAATTATGCAGCATACATACTGCTTTTTCTTAACAGCCTTGTAGAAAACGTTTTGTTAGTTTGCCTGGTTGTAGCTTGACTGAAGTTAATACTTAGATATCATACAGTTTGTTGCGAAGGAATGCCTATTTGGTAGCTTTATTTTCAGCTGTTCTTTACATCTGATTTACTGTTTATAACCTTAATAAAATACAGGTGGGTATTTTCTCAAGTTGGAACTTGAAGAATTGGTTATTAACTTATACAAGTATCTAACAGCCTCATTGTTCAGCAAACGCCTAGTTCAGACAGCTAGATTGGGTGGCTCACGGTCATGCCAATATTCCTGCTGCTCTTTCCAATCTGACAGCATTTATTTAACTCATCCTTGGTTTTTTTTGTGTGTTTTTTTTCTTCATTTTTTACTCTAGAGGTCACAGTGGTATTCAGTATTAAGTCTAAAGAACATATTTTCACCCTGTCAGTGATCACATTGCAGAAATGGGAACTCTTATTAATCTGAATGGTGTCCCAGATTCATGGCACGTATCACAATGGTACCTAAAAGCCAAGCGTTCTGGAGATGCATGGTGCCACTGCATGCAGAGATACAGACTGCCATGTCCAAGCAGAAGCTCTTGCTTGGTGTGGTGGGAGAGGTAAGGTTGGCTACAGTTGCTCCTTGGGCATCACCTGCTCACATCAAGGTACTGACCAAGAAAACCGTTAGGGCGCCCCCGTTTGGTTGGACAGCTGGCTAATCAAATGAAATGCAGTGATTAACCAACTGATGGGTCAGCACACAAATGGAAGATGTGCACTGGCCACATCTCTTACAGGGAAAGGCTGAGAAAGATGTCCTGACTTTGCAGCAGTGAGAGGTCATGGATATAGATGGAGAGAGAAGGGAATTGGATGTAGTGAAGTACCATAGCTGGAACAGGGGAATGTGACAATATTGGTAGGTAGTGCTTGCAGTACTCATTTTTCAGGGTGAGTATCCAGCATGCTGCAGCGCTTATATGAAGCAGTGCCTCACTTTTTATTACTTTAATGTCATTTATGCTCTGTAAAGAAATTTGATGCCTCTCTTGACTGATTTGTACGCTTGTTTTGTAGAATCATAGAATGGCCTGGGTTGAAAAGGACCACAGTGATCATCTAGTTTCAAGCCCCCTGCTGTGTGCAGGGTTGCCAGTCCCCAGACCAGGCTGCCCAGAGCTACATCCAACCTGGCCTTGAATGCCTCCAGCGATGAGGCATCCACAACCTCCTTGGGCAACCTGTTCCAGTGCGTCACCACCCTCTGAGTGAAAAACTTCCTCCTGATATCTAACCTAAACCTCCCCTGCCTCAGTTTAAAACCATTCCCCCTTGTCCTATCACTATTCACCCTCATAAACAACCATTCCCCCTCCTGTTTATATGTTCCCTTCAAGTACTGGAAGGCCTCAATGAGGTCTCCCCGGAGCCTTCTCTTCTTCAAGCTAAACAAGCCCAGTTCCCTCAACCTCTCCTCACAGGAGAGGTGCTCCAGCCCTCTGACCATCTTAGTGGCCTTCCTCTGGACCCGCTCCAAGAGCTCCATGTCCTTCCTGTGCTGGGGGCCCCAGGCCTGGACGCAGCACTGCAGATGGGGCCTCACAAGAGCTGAGTAGAGGGGGACAATCGCCTCCCTTTCCCTGCTGGCCACCCCTTTTTTAATGCAGCCCAGAACACAGCTGGCCTCCTGGGCTGCAAGCACACACTGCTGGCTCATGTCCAGCTTCTTGTCCACCAGGACCCCCAAGTCCTTCTCCACAGGGCTGCTCTTGTTTCCTAAGTTATTGATCATAACAATATATTAAAAATAGAATCCAAATATGTAACGTAACTATTATGGAAATTTTTAAGAGCAACACATTAATTTTTTCTTTTAACTTTAAATGCTTTTAAAGTCAGAAAAGCAGCCAACGGGGCAAAGCACATTTTGGGATGCATTAAACACAGCATAGGCAGATGGTGAAAAGAGGTGACTGTCCCACTATATTTAGTGTTGGTGTGTCCTCATCATGAATATTATGTACAGTTCTTGGCTCCACAATACAAAAAGGAGATGAAGGACCTCTGAAGAGCTCAGAGGAGGCACCAGAGCTGGTGACAGGGCTGGAGGCACAAGCTATGAGGACAGGCTGAGGGCAGGCACTGCAGTTGCCCAGCCTGGAGAAGAGCAGGCTGAGAGGTGACTTCCTTGCTCCCTGTAGCTCCCTGTGGAGGGGAAGCAGACAGGGGTGCTGGGCTCTGCCCCTGGGAACCTATGGTAGGACGGAACAGCACAAAGCTGCCAGGGGAGGGTCAGGCTGGGTACTGGGAAACATTTCTGAATCATGAGGGTGGTCAGACAATGAAACAGGCTTCCTAGGGAGGTGGTTGGTGCTCCGTGCTTGTCAGAATTCAAGGGGCATTCAGATAATGCCCTCAGTAACACACTGTTAGCCTGGAAGTGGTCGGACAGCTGGACTTCGTGGTGTTTGAAAGGCTCTTCCAACTGAACTATTCTAAGTGTGCTCTGAATGTGTTAACTGTCCCACCCTTCCAGTTTTGTCTCCTTACCTCACTTGATCACAGCTACTTTGTTGCTTCCCATTCAGCCCAAATAGTGAGCAGACATGAGCTCACTTGAACTGATTTGCTGCAGAAGCGAATTCTATACCTAAAGGGCTGTCTTTTGGACACTTTTTAGATAGCTTATGTTATTGCAGTAGGAAAGGCCAAGTCGAGCTTTTTTTCTATAGTCTTGTCAGTCATTTGAATATTTTACCGCAATTGTTTACTTTTCAGCGTGTTAAAGTATAGATACAGACTGCCATGTCCAAGCTGAAAAATAAAAACTGTTTCCTTATTACAAATAAACAATTTGCCAGCCTTTACCAACTTCAACTTACACGTTAAATTAACGCCAAACTATTAATCAGTCCAGATATAATAACTTGAAGAAAAGCACTCGGTAAGAGTAAATCCACTCCAGGCTACATTTTATGTGGCTATTTGGATTGTTTGGAATTGTTTGATCACCGTGGCCATAACATTTTCAAATAACTGAAAGTTGAATCTTTATGCTGCAGTGATATCTGTGAAAAAAAATGGAGTGTTTGTGTCTTCAGCAATAAGCATAGCATACTTAATAGCCTCTGATTTGAAGTATTGAGACTTCTCTTGAAGTTTTAGACATCTTTGGTGCTGACTAAGATATGAACTTATTGTATTTGTGTCACTTGGATGTTGTTTATTAATGGTATCTTTCAGGTTAAGCTGTCTCCTAAAAAAGTGGGATGTTTCTTCACAGATTTTTCATACAGATATTTTCTAATTCTGTTAACGTTTAGATTTTCATGGCCATTCTAAAAGTTGCAGTTTGATTGGTGCCTAACCTGTCATTTTGAGATCATGGGTGGCTTCAAATACTAGTGATAGGGAAAGCTGAAATAAATACTTAAACAAAAACTTTAATAGTGTTATGCAAATGTTGCAGTTACGTCCAGTAATATATAAGCTAATCATTTGATCGTCAAACTTCAATTTCCACAGTGACTTCTGAAACCGAGGTGCTGTAGAGACTTATTTTGGAATCCAGGTGATAAGCATAGTATTTAAATCTGACCTCTTCTGTGTGTCAGTCTGCTGAGGCATTCCAAATGACTTTGAAAATTAGTGGTATACTTTGATTTGAAGTACTGGTCTACTGACGGTCGTCAGTGAGTGGGACAAATTCACAAACCACTTCGTGCTCAGCAGTTCTTAAGCAATTGCCAGGTATCAAAGTTGTTGGCTTTCTAAGGCTGTAGAAAAGTCTTCACCTTGCAAGTCGCTGTGTCAGCTGAAGGCCCTACCTGTTTGTCTCTGCCCTTCTGCCAGATGTTACTAAGCCACAAAATAGCATCCTGTGGGCTTTCCTTCATCCACTACCAGTGCCTGGCATCTGGAAAAGTTCATGCCCATTTTTGTCAGTGTTTTAAGCAGCTCTATTTGTTATAATACAAGATTTTCCCTTTGTTTCATATGAAAAACACATTTGTCGAAACTATCCTTCTGACCTTTTGTGTAACAGGCATTACTGTTTGATTAGAGCCATGTTAACTTAAAACAACTGAGTGTTACTTAATGTGACATTCGATACTGTAAATTGTGAGCAAAAATGGTCAGAAATTATAAAGAACTTTTAAAATTCCTTTTGTATTTTTACCTTTATACTCCTGTAATCTTAAAATGTTTTGTTTCTTCCCTTCCCTTACTATTTTTTCTTGTTTTATTGCCTTACTTCCTCCTGTGTTGTAGTATAGTTCCCAAAGTGTTTTAAGTGGCTCGTGAGGCTCTTGTGTGGCTCTTCATAGCAAAGTAAGGAGGCATGGAAGCAGAAAAAAGGGAAGGAGAAATTGTTTCTAAGGTCCTGCCTTCTGGTAGCTGTAGCTTCTGTTTTCTTTCCTCTTTTTTTTTAATTCTTTCACTAGGAAAGTTAATTTTTGTTTCTATTTATACAATAACAGTTGTGGGGTTTTTTCTAATGTCAGCTTTGTTCTAGAGCTGCAAATATGAGAAATGTGAGTAGTTGATAGGAAAGTTATGGGAGGTAATTACATGGTGCTTTGTTGGACTCTTCTTGGGCTAATGGGGTTATATTTTTTTGAAGGTGGAGAAATAGCAGGGGTGAAAGGGCTAAGAGTTTATTTTTTAGGTTTTTCTGAGGCAAGCAAGTTACTGCAGCAGCAAAACTGTGCTCAGTTTCCTTTGCCAATGCAGTAGGTTACTGTTCTTGTCATGAGAAAGTTTCTAAACTAGAATCTGAAGTAGTAACAGTGGTATCGTGATCCTGCGGGACAATAAAAGCATTAGAAAAAGATTTCAGTTATACATGATAGAATCTCTACATTTTAGTAATTGGTGATGAGCAACTCTGTAGTTTGAGACTAGCTCTGCAGTCACAGGACTTTGCAAGCAGCACTGAATTGGAAATGACTATTTCCATGGAAGTTGAAATTTACATCTATAAAATACAGTGAAGATCCCGTTGCCAATTCTGCTACTATTGCAGCTAAATGCAAAAGCCAAGTATGCAAAAGATGGGGATTTTGGCTGCAAACACTAAATGCAGAGGAGAAAAAACACGTTTTCACATCTTTCTGATGTCTCTCAGCTCAGGTTCTGCCCAACCTGACAAGATCAAGATTTTCAACTGTGTAAAAGTACCTTTCAGCACCTTGGTCAGAAATTGTGGCTGTCAACCTGTGTAATTTGAATGTGAAAGATGTAATGGTGAATTTCTTGGCTAATCAGAAAGAGGGTAGATGAAGTTTAATGTATGCTTAAGAGTATTTTAAGCAGAAAACGTGGATTAGCCTTAAAAAAAAAAAAAGAAAGAAAAAAGGCAAATTAATGAGACTAAAACAGTGTAATTTATTCTAAGATTTTATTTTATGTTTTTAATTGTACTGTTGAGAACTCCAGTAATTTTCAAGAATTGGCAGCAGCAGATTGATTGCATAAATCTCCGAGTTTTTACTATGCTGTATTAGCAAATGTCAGTTCTGTGGTCTGCATAACTGTTTGGTACTGCTGGGTACGTTTAATAATAGCTTTAAAAAATCTGTTTCTTTTTAAAATAAACTAAGTTGGGATGTTTGTGGGCGTTTTCTTCATCTGGGTGATGAATAATTAAAATCTTACAGAAAGCTCTCTTTTTCCTTCCTTGTGTTCTATTTTCTTGAAATGCTTTGAGTCACAGCAAACATCTCCTTGTAGCAACAGCTACAGCAGCAATAATGTCTGAAATATTTCTATTCTGATGGTTCTTATTTGACCTACACGAACTTTGAGGTCTGTTGTACTGGTTGCTGCATACAGAAGTGGTTACCTGTGTTCGGAAAGCGTTGTAGATTATGCTTGCAAAGCATTCAAGTGGTTGAATATTATGTAGGGAGCTCAGATGGATCGTTGCCTAACAATTTTGGATTATGGCAGACTGTAGGAGGAACGAAGGAGAAGAATGGGTACAATGGGTTTTCACATTCTGGTTGATCACTGAGCAATACTAGAAAAACACCATGGAACAGGTAAGGCATAAGGAGAAACTAGGAGGAAAATCCCTATGAGTAAGAATCATCCTGGAGTGGACAGTGGAGGCTGGAAGCAGCAAAGCAAATCAATAACCAGATCAGGTAGGAAAAGGCTAAAGTTGTGAAAAAGCTGAAAGTTTGTTTGTTTTGGGTGGAAAAAAAAGGAAGAGGAGATGGAGTGAATTAATGAATCAAGAAAATTCCTTGCTCTTTTGTCAAGCTGTCTTTGGATAGACATCCTTTGGGGGAATTTTAATCCACTTCTGTATGAAAAGATTGAATGTCACAAGGAACGCTTCACTTTGTTTCTCCTCTTTACAAGTGGAAAAAACAGGCTCCTTCCATGTTCCCTGCTAACTTCTGCCAATTGAGTGAACACGTTGAAAAGATTGATTGTGGGCTAGGAAAGCAAGTTTAAGACCTGGAATCGTTCTTTTCATGGAAGTGAACAAGTTTCACGTTTCAGAAAGGGTGTTTTGTTGCAAAATCACTCAAATAAGAAAAGTACTTTCAATGTAATTTTGTTTTGTGCTGCTTTAGCGTGAGACCACACCTCTCTTTTTTCCTTTCCAAATACTTGCTGGTTGAAGCTTTTCAAGGCTCAATTGTGCTACTATCTTCTCAGTTACCAACAGCTTACATGTATATAAACAATCATAGACTCTGATCAAGTGAATGCACTTGTACCTCCTTATGTGGGTATACTAATTAAATAAATGTATTACATCCCTGGTATTTTTACAGATTAAACATTTGAACCTCATATTTAGCCCACTTAACATTCATCTTGCATGTTAGTGTTTGTATACAAGAGAGGATATGATCACATTGGTTCAATTTAGAAAGCCTGTAGGGAGGAACTGTGAAGAAGACACTTGGAAACGATTGTAAACTTTGTTTTCTTTCGTCTCCATTTTTCATGATGCTACTAGCGTAGTGCAGAGACAATGACATGTTTTTGATGTAACCTTCTAGTAAGCATTAGGTGGCAGTAGCGTGTTGTATTTGGCAACTGCTTTGCCGTTTGTTTTTTATCTCCTGCGGTTTTTATTGCAGTCTCGTAAGTGGAGAATACACGCGTGTTATTTCTTGCAGTTTTTAATAAAATACCATTCGATATTCCTGACTTTATGGGGCTGTAAGGGCAGCCGTTGTTTGGGCTCTGAGATACATAGGTGAGATCAGTTCACTCTAGTTTCTGCATAGTACTCCTTACTGTTTTTCTAACGGACAGTATTAATTGCAAATGATCTGATTAGGTGCGTGCCATTAATGGCCATGCATATGTATTTCTGCAGTCTTTTCATAAGTTGTAGCCATTTCTAAAGCTAATATAACCTGTTAGATGAAGTATGTTATTTTATACTCGTGTTTTTCATTTATTTTTTTTAAGAGGTTGAAGAAAATGTTGGTAGGACTATAATCCACTTTTCATCATGGTGTTTTATTGTCACTCCAGATCCTGCAGAAATGCCGTTACCTTGTGACCTTTTAGAGGGTTTCTTCCCCCCTCTCCTTAGCCTTCTTCTTCACAAGTAAAGAAGCTCAAGGAGTTTGTAAGGGGTGTTGCATTGTATTAATTTGGCAGGATGATCAATTAATAGAAGAAGAGCAAGAAAGTGTTGACAGAACATGCTATCTAATTAGTACCTGATGAACCATATAGGCCACAGAGCACAGCGCTTCAGGATGACTGCTATGTGAGACCTTTATATGCAAAATAAACCTGTAGTAAAACTAAAAGAATGATTGAGCGTAGTTCCAGTGAGGGAAATGTTCTGATTTGCTGTTTTTCTGATGAAAACCTTCACTTTTCACTGGTATCTCGGGGAAGGCTGAGAGTGCTTGACACGTCATAGCCATTCGAAGTATCAAGCCTTTATTTTGTATAAGGCTTCGTAAAAATCCTGGAGCCTTCCATTTGTTAGGTCTTTTTTTTTTTAATTTAAGAGGTGAACTGCAAATTATGGGACTAGATGAAATGAATATTTAAAATCAAAGCATGCAGTTTTCCTTCCTGCTTTTTGGAGCAGTGCCTGATGGCTCACGTGATACCGTGGCAAGTGAAATTACTTTAAGAGCAGGTAGCACCTCAAGGCTTTAAGGTTCTACCCTGTTTTTCTAGTATGTGTTAGTTTGAAATTGTTTTTCAGTCGAAAATTAAGTGGTTTTGCCTTGAAAGACTCAAAGTGCCTTTCTGGTACTGCCAGACTTACTTGGATACTGGGAGTAAGTTTTTTTTTCCTTTCTTGCCTATAAATATATCAATAATTAATTCCTACTGTTCATTCAGAAATTCTCTCTCCTCCTGCTATAGGAAGAAAGGTTAGTGTTTACATATTTACACCATCTTTTCAAAATGAATTCATCTTTCCCTCCAGCTTAAGTTTCTCTGTTCTACTGAAATAATAAGCCAATTTCTGTTTTAGAATGACTTTTTTTCAATAAATCACTTAGATCTTTGTAAAATATGGAAGTGTTCTTGAATCGTGACCCAATTTAATGGTTTCAGATGGTGAAGTTCCAAAATGGCTTCTTTCTGTGACCTTTCAGTGAGTGCCACAGGCCGAGTGCACGTTACATTTTTTTTTCTTGCTCAACACAGGTGGCTGAGATGTGTGTTTTTCTTAAATTCAGTTCCTCACAATTTCAAATTCCAATTTAATACGCAGCTGCAATCATTAAATCTTATTGTGTCCTGACTTAAATCCATTGGAGTCTGAATTCTACAAGAATTCAGCTTTAAAGTTTAATGGCCAGCATGCATCCTTTCTAGTCACTGTGTCATGCCTGTCACCAGATTTGGAGACCGTTTGGAGTTAGTGTTCTTGATGGCTCAAATACAGTGTAGGTAATAGTGAATACATATGTTAATTCTATTATGTGCTGATAAGGATTTGTGGCTTGATCTATTCGGTGTGGCAGTGTATGTAAAAGTAACAAAAGCGTGAACTTTAAAGGTATTACGTAGTTCCTGGCATGTTTCAGTTGCATTATACGATTCCTTTTTTTTTGTGCTGCATCCAGCTTTATATTTTGGTGCTCTGTAAATTGCTCTGGAACTTTCAAAATGTACAGTACAATTTAATCAAAAATATTTTGATGAACCTTATGATGACATAGTATAGAACTGGAAGTTTGCAGCTTTGCTGGGCAGTGGGGTGAAGAAGAGGAGCCACTCTCTTGAGGCCCGGGGCTTTGACCAGCCATACTTCAAACTGCCTGAGAAACGTTTTAAGAAAAGTACCCTTTGTCAAAAACCTGGAGTCAGTGTGACCTTGCCACGGAAGCAAGATTTTTCCACTAGCTATCACATTAATCTCTTATGTTCACACTTCGTGGTAAGAGACTTTCAGATAGGCTCTTCTGAACGAAGTATTGGCAGCAACAAAACTCTTGTAGTTTCCAAATCAAATTGTAGAAAGAGAGATGCTGCACCGAGCTTAATTGTCCAAACTTGATTCCAAAGCTGCAGGAATCATATCAAGATTGAACACTGACTTTTTGTGAAAAGAAAAAATGACAAGTTGAATACCCATTTACAGGGTGTCAGCCTGCTGTATTATTTAGATTCCTGACGTGATTTAGAAGAGTTGTTGATTTTTTATATGTTTCTAGATGTGGATTAAGCGTTGTGGTCATGTGGACAGATTAAGGAATCTTGTTTTAAGGACTGTAAATTCTTTCTAAGAAGTCTGTCCACATAGTCTGTAAATAGAGAAATGGATGCAGTTGTGTGACACAGTCCAGCTCTTCCTCAAAAGTTAAAACCGCTTGATTTCTGTGAGCATTTGGTCAGACCTACACAGATTTGGTTGTTGGTTTAAATCTAGCCAAGGCTGGTGGTGTCTTAATTGCTACCACAGAGCAGCCATTTGGCCTGTGTGAGATGAATGTTGTCAGAGTACCTTCTGCAAGGCGGACATTCATCCACTGGGAATGTATCAAGAAAGTTTTCATTAATTGGTCCCTTTGTTGGCATTCATGGCAGAGCAGCCAAAATCTGAGTACAAACAGACACTCTATGTTGGGGGTGAGATTTATTGGCAAGTCTCAGTACAAAAACTGGTATTTACTGCATACGTCGTAAGCAGGAGCAAAAGACTTTCCTCTTAAGAACAATCTGCCATTATATTCACTCTATTTTTTTCTTAAGACACAGAAATGTGGCAAGAATTTACAGACTACAGTGGGAAATTAAGAATATTAACCAGATTTGTCCTGTGTAATGTCGACTGTCTTGCAGCTTTCTTTTAGCATGATGTGAAGTGTTATGACGAGCTCTGTAGTCTACAGACAAATTTACATGGACCTATGAATACTTCCGTCAGATGGGAACACTGACAGTTTGTGTCCTGACCTCGTTAGCTTAACTTGTAGATAATAATAGTCACAGTTAATAATGCATAAAGAGTGTATGAGAAATTTTTTTTTATACTTAGTTGGCAATTTTGATGTTATCTCGCGCATGTTGTTCTTTTGTTGAAAATCTTGCACTTTGTTGTATTGCAAGAGGCATACATACTAGTAATTATTTCTGTATTTTGGCTTTTAGTGCAACGCTCCTGATTGTTGCTGAACTTGGAATAGAACAAGACAGTTCGTGTTAGGTTTTCTATTATGTTTATACATGTTGCCTTTAAAATTTTAGGGTTTATACTGTGGAATAAAACAAAACAAAACAAAAAAAAGTCTGATATTAACTAAACAAATACTTGTATTAGCACTGAGAGAGAGTTCGGACTCTGAAATTTGAATATATTGGCTAATATATGGATTGACCATGCTCCCCTCCCCCTCCAAATATTGATGATGAGATTTTAAAAAGGCTTGGTAATCTTTACCATTCCAGTTAGTAGTCAAAATCTTGTTCCGTTGGATTCCAATCTGTGAATCTGGAGTTTGAAAATAATGGCATTTTCTTTATCTGAACAGTGTAACATCCGACTGCTGTGTCCAGTTGCTTATATTCATTTAACTCTCCCATCATTGGAATGGATGTCAATGGTGTGTACTGCTGTTATCTCATCGTACCCAGTGCTAATCCACAGTGACTTTCACTCTTGCATAGTTAATCCAGCCAGCTCTTTACATGCATTTCTCAACTATTACCTCTTCTGTTTCCAATTTTAATTCAATTCTTTCATTCACAAAAAAATGGTAGCTTCACCAGGTACCAAGCAGCTCTCCATCTGTAAAGTTTGGGTTGAGCTCCTCCTGACTGTTATCATGTCTTTGACCACTGCTTATTTTTTAATACAAATTAAAAGTTTAATACAAATGCAAGTTACAGGAAATACTGTAGTTGTACTGCAAGTCATGAACACTGTGGCTTTCTGTTACATTTATGGTAATAAAAAAAAAAAAAGAGAGAGAATACCCAACACAACAAAACCAAACAATTCATACTTTGCTAGACCTCTTATTTCTGGGTGCATTATGTTGAACAAGTACTGTCAGGCTGTAACTTTGTCATAGCTCTCATAAATTAGTCTCATGTCTAAGATGGGAAAAATGGGAGAAGGATGCTAAGAGATACCACGTTAACTTTAGATGTTAATACTCCACCACTGAGCCATATTTAGTCATTAGATGTAGTTCCTGCAAAATTGCATGGGTATTTGAATTCATGTAAGTAATCTCATTAAAATCTTTTGACTTGCTTCACTTAAGAACTCCAGGCAGATCTCTAGCCTTGCATCTATCAGTATAGATACACATCCCTACCAGAATAAAGCATAGATTTAGGACATACCAATTAAATTTAGCAAAGTACGAGTTCTAAGTTATCTATTCAATACATAGTAACAAATTAAAGCACTTTTCTGTAATTTAAATAAAAGTCTGGTAGTAGTTGTAGAAGATAAAGCCTCCTGTTTTCATGTATGGAACTGGGGATGTGGTGCATCTTTGGATTTTATAATGAATATCATTTTTGGACAAAGTAATCACGGTTAATGTAGTAAGTAACAAATGAGAAGAAATAGTAATTTTTAACCTTTTCTGAACATCACCCTTTTAATTTGTCATATAGAAAAGTATTTATGAATGAAAGTTTGACTATATTTTGCAGTGTATTCCATAGTTCAGCAAGAGACTACAGTCTAGCATAAAACCTATGGCTGTATGCTTCACCCCTCCAATAAATCATCGTGTTATGCTGATTCTCCCTGGGCACTGTAAATTTCTTTTGAAGAGTAACTTCATTAGCACCAATAAGGAATGTACATTAAGTTGATTTAACTAAAAATTTTCTGCTTGCTAATTTGAACTTGATTAAAATCAATCAATCCCATTACTTTTATTGCATGAAGTTAAGTAACTCATACAAGTGCTAGGAGGACAGGGACCTTTGTGTGTCACCTGTGTTGCCTGATTTGCGCAACCAAAACTCAGCCAACTATCATCTTACTTTCCCATCTTGTGGCATGAGAGTTCTAAAGCTCAGTTCATAAGGTTATTTAGATGTAGTTTCATTACAATTATTGACCAGGTGGTCTTCATTAACTTCCAGGTGGTTCAGGGATTAATTTTTCAATTCTTAAAGTGCAAAAATGGACCAAACTTCAGAGTATAAAGTCAGCAGAAATAAAGACTGTAGCAGTCGACTGTGCTATGTATAGCATGTTTTGGGTTCTTTCTATAAACCATGCATGTTTGGGAATTGTTCAACTTGTTTATGATTACTATAATGCAAAAGCAAATGTTGCAGCTACTGTTCTGAAGATGCTGGCTAATAATGGAAGGCAGGGCACTTATCAGCTGCAAGAATCAATAAGAAGTTAGTAGACGAGGAGTTTACAAGCCTGTATCAATACACGATTGATGGAGTAATTTTTGGAGACAGTCTACAAATTAATTATTTTGTGAACAAAACAATATTAACCCTGCTGAGAAAAAAACAAAAAACAAAAAAAAAAAAACCAACATTGCTTTGTTTTTATTCTGTGACAGATATTGAAGGCAGTAGATGATCATCATGAAATAAAATTACTAAGATCTTCCATGAACTGTTTCTAAACATTTGGATATTTAGATCTGAACTACGAGCTGAGCTATATCTGTTTCAGAGTCATTTGCCAGGGGAAATTACTCACTGCACCCAAACTGCAGCAGGGCACAATTTGATGCGTATTAACAATAAGACAGTTCAGTACCATCATGTAGCTGTATTAGAAAGGTAAACTAGTGGTACTGGAATTGAAAAGTACATGAGGCTAAATTTATGTTAGGCTGCTTTTCTGTTTCTCTGCAGCACCAAAAATTTGACTGACTTTGACTGCGTGAGTCCACAAGCGCTACCCACCATGCGACACTTAAACAGGGGAGTAAGCAATATTCTATATGCGTATAATGTTTTTCTGATAGTGAAAAGATTGGGTTATACATCTCCATTAGTTTAACACCATTATTAACTACAAAGCATCGTATACTGTAAAGCAACACCAATTCCACGTAGTCTTCAGCAAGAAAAAATTAGCTGGCAAATCACTTCAAGTAGTGCTTTGAAAAGGAAAGTTAAGATTCTGGCTTTCTTCCTCCTCCGTCAGTCTCAGAAAGACATCCTTATTTGTTTTTATAAAGTTCTATTAAGTAGTAACACGTTAGTAAAAGTTATTGCTGGGTTCAGAAAGAAAACTGTCCAAAAGTAAACACATGAATGATCAGCAAAAAGCTATCTTTATGGAAATATTGTTCCTTCAAAAACACTATGCATATATAGCTAGAAAGATAAATATAGCCTAAGTGCAGTAATACAGCTGAAAATAGTGCTCAAGTGGCGAGTATGAATGACAGGAAGATAATTTGCACAGATTTTGAGAAGAGAGATTGTAGGAGATGTTGGTAGGCACTAACATTTTGAGTAAGAACTTAGAACTGGACGTATAGAAGGAGAGACGAGCAATAGTTCCATTTGCGTAGGAGGAGACAAGTCGAGTAGAAAACAGGCTTGTCTGTTTTCATCATACTGCTTGTACATGTTCACAGCTGAGATTAACCTAGAAATAAAGCTGAATGGGAGGAGGAGATCAGAAACATACATCAGGTTTAACCTTCCTCAGAACAAAAATCCTGGCCGGTGTTCAGGCAGCTCCTCTGAAGGGTAAACTGGAGAGGTAAAAGATTTGGAAGCATGAATATGGCAACTAAGAATGGAAGAAAATGCCACAAAAGAGTTTGATTACTGTCTGAAGCATTGACAGAGGACATGTAAGAGTACTCTGCATAAATGGCAGATGTTAGTAGGTTGGTTTAAAGTTTGGCAGTGCTCTCTGTGGTTGGTTTCTGATCTGCCCAACTAGGGTCTAAAATGGCTGGAGGACACCTCATTTGTTACCTTACAGGTGAAAGAAGACTTGTATGCATATCACGAATGGATTTTTGCTTCAAAGGAAAGTATTCTTATATTTTGATCTGGACAGTATTCAGCTGGACAGTAGGAAAAGGGAGTCAATGAGAACAGGTCCAATAGAAATTCAAATGAAACAGGAAATAAAAGGTTCAAAGTGAAAGAGCAGAAGTTTGAGGATTTTTCTTAGTGTAGCGGGAAAGGCTAAGTGTATCAGATGGTAACGGAGTAATAGCTCCAAGACAAGGAGGAGGAAATGCTTTCAGAAAGCATGAAGATTTAATCAGTAAATCCCACACAGTGTAGTTATTAATTCCATAGGAAAGAAAAGCTGAAGGACAAACCTGAAGAGTGATGAATCTTAACACTTCCTTCATTTAAGAAGTGAGAACAGTAGCCTTTTCTGCATCCATTATTATTTTTTGAGAGTATTTTTATGACACTTCCAAAAATCTTTTTCAGTCCGTCAGTTTTGGTGTAGCAAAGGAGAAGTGTAACCAGTTCTGTGGGGGTGCTTTCTCAAGTGTTCTTGGCAGGAGAGAAGATGATGATCTTAGTGCTGTTTTGGGCAATCGGTCATTGTAAGAAACTGAGAGAGAAGGTGTGGTCTTGTGGCCTATCCAAACATACAATAATAAGAGCAGTGGTTTTGTGGTGCTGCTATTCAGCTGTAGCTAATTAAGCTTCAGTGGCACAAAGTCTGGTCCAGCACTCCTTGAGTAGGGCCTGTTTAGAAACTTCAAAAATTCTTTTGCACATAAACTTGTAGGGGAGTGTTCACTGCATCATTCAAGTGCAGTAAAATATGTAGCAGTCATACAACTTTATAGGCACTGTAATTAACCCTAAAATATTAGGGGCGAATCAATTTTAAATAATAGCATCTGAATTTGTAGAATAATTCATCAGTATTTTTTTAGGTAAAAAATATTGCTTTGAGCAATAACTGCAGAACACCTACAAACTTATTTTTAAAATATCATTGCTAAAAGCAAATCATATAAGCCTTTAATGTGAACTGACTATTTTGCCTCGTACGCTTATGAAGCACTGGTTAAAAAAGAAGACCTTCCACACGTGATAGACGATCAACTGTCAATTAAAACACAATTGGAAAAGCCATGGTTTCAGAAAAACGGATTTGAAAAAAAATGCTTTTAAATAGCTTTAACAATACAACATGATGTATGACAGCAGAAGCCTGAATTTAGTGCCTACCAACTAACGGTATAATTACTCATTTTCTAATTGGCTATTTAGAATACTAAATATAATTACCTCCTTTTTGTTTGTTTGTTTATGTTTTTCTGTGCCTTAGAATTCTGTCATCTTCAGCTGGGGAGGTAGAGTGGGGATGTCTGTAAGTAAACTCTCAGATCACAACCGCTTCAGTCTTATTGTCAGCGAGTTGCAGGACAATGTTTAGTCATGAATGCGGAGGTAACTTCGAGCGTGCTTTCCACGTGGTGGGCCAAAAGCACACATCTGTGTACACATTTTGTACTCGAGCTTGCAGGTTGCGAGTCCTCTCAGGTGTATGTGGAAAAGGATACGTGGAAAAAGGTTGACGATGAGCATCTTGCTCTTAGGTACACATCTTTGAATTAGGGATTGACACAGATAATACCCGCCAGTGCAAATGAAAGTTACCATCTGTTAGTGCCCAAATTGACTCCTTTCAAATTTTGAATCTTATCAGTTTTCTTGTCCAACCAATGGAATTCAGTTAATCAGAAAATCTACTGAAACGCTTGTATAAGAGATTTTCCAAGTCTGAAAACATTTCTTGTGCGATTCAGGTCCCAAACTGATGTTTGTGTACGGGGCAGAAGGTAAAGCTCCAGCATAAGGGATATCTTGAGGTGAATTAGACATACAGGAAGGTGGTGCTATGAGCATTACTTCTCAGTAGACATTTGAACCAAGAAGACAACAGAACGGTCTGCTCAGAACCAGTAGTTACAAATGGTTTAAAAAGAGATACCATTTCAATTAGTGTTGCCTATGTAATGTGGGCTTTCTTGCAGTTATGTCCTTGAATAACCATTTCTTAACTAAAATGACATACTTTTTGTAGCCAGTGATCCATGACTTTAAATATTTGGAAGGGCTGTTGATTCACTGAACTGGAAGAAATTAAAGATGTTGAGGCATATTTTCAAAAGTAGAATTGCATGCTTTATAAATTGCATTTGGTCGTGTGTATTCTTTTTACTGTTTGAAATAATAGTTAAAAAGCCTACATACATGCAACACATTACTCAGTTTACCTGCAGTAGCGTTAACTAAATGTTGGTAGTGTTGCTGAAATCAGCTACGTGTCATTTTACAAAGATGTCAGCACCTACAACATCTCCTCTTGTTCCTGTGTTACAGTCCTCTGCACGTACCTATTTCTGTTTGTAGCAGCCATTCTCTCTCTAGGTAAATTGTCCATAAGACCAATGATTCCATCAGCAAATTAGCCAGAAAATGCCGTCAGTGCACATGGTGACATTTGTGCCACTGGTGATTTGGTTGCCATTTCAGTGGTCTAATTAAATTGGCAGTTTTCTCTTGTGCCCAGAATCATTGTCTCCCTTCCTTTGGCACCTTAGCTCATACCTTCTCCTTTTTCTTCCTGTCCTTTTAGCTGAATATCAAATGCATTATTGATTGTTCCTCTTCCACCCCTTCTCTCTTCCACTCCCCTCAACTTTTTTTTTAATCTTTTTCTTTTTTTTTGATTGGCAGTATCATCCAGACAAACAGAAGGCAGATGTGCCAGCAGGAGAAGTGGAGGAGCGTGTGCAGAGGTTCATCGAAATTGATCAAGCGTGGAAAATTCTAGGGAATGAAGAGACAAAAAAAGAGTATGACCTGCAGCAGCGTGGTAGGTTCCTGCCAAGGAGTGCCGTAGTGGCAGCAGCTCTTTAAATAAGCAGGGTCTGGGAGTAGTAGTGAGATGGTATTTTAAAATGCTGTTTGTTGCTGAACCAAATGTTTCTTTCACTCTTGTCCTACTTTCAAACGTGGATCCATTATTTATGGCTTTTGCTACACATACATTAGCTAGTGAAAACACTGAATTACCTCCAACAAAACATTAGGTGGCGTTATTCCTAATAATTTGAATATGGAATTTATACTAATTATAGACCTTATCCCTTTTTATTTTATTAAGGCAGCTTCATTAAGCGTTGTTCACTTATTTATTTTTTAATTTTAAAGTCCCATACTACATTTTGTTGCAGTATTTTAGATGCAGGCATTATTTAGTTTATATCTGGTGTTCAATGTGTTTGGTATGTAAGCACGTCAGAATTGTTAAGGCACATTCTTTCTGGCTGTTTGTTTAAGGTAGCTTTCATAATTCGTCTGCATTCTAAATTAGTCTAAAGCAAGTTTATAAAGAATATTCCAATATAACACATTAACTAGGCAGCTCTAGCATGCATTTCTTTTTATACCTCTCAGAAAATAGCTTCTTAAAACAGTGACAGGCTGTTGTGAGAAAGGAAGGGGGGAAATGTAGGTCAGGTCTGTCACACATGGGCTACCATTACATGAAGTGATAGGCTGTCTTTCTGCTCTGGCCTCGGGATAGGAGTCCCTCAGCCTTCCATTAGAACCTTCAATAAATGTATATCCACCCTACATGTTAATGGGGGGAGTCAATAATAGTGTATTGCCTGTGGGGAAAACACTCAGTCGCACTCTGCAGTAACACACTCTGGTCCAGCATTGACGTGTAGCCACCACCACTTCTGAATGTGTCTGATAAAAGCCCACTGTCTCTGCAGCTTGTTATTGAATTCTCTTCCATTGTACATTGGCACACCATCAGACCTTTCTCTCTTGTGCTGATTTTTAACTCCCCTGCCACTGCAGATACCAGAACTTTGAGAAACAGAGGCTTAGTCATTCTGGTAGATATGCATCACTGCAGGATAAAAAGAGTGATATATAATTGTATATGCCCAGTATGAATTCTTTACTTAAGTAATCTTGTATTTCAGGCTTTGTGTGGGTTTTGAAAAGAGGGTGGAAGGGGTTAAAAAAGAAAAAAAAAAGCAAATATTTAAGAAGAAAGGGAAAAATTGATCTTGTGCCGATTTCTTATGTAAACAGTATGAAGATCCATCCTAAATAACTTATCTCAATCTTATTTTTCAAATATCTGGTGTGGTGCCAGAAGAGCAATTTCTGCTCTCATTGTACAGTACTTGCAGCATCAGCTGTGCCTTCCATTTTCATTAATTAGATGTGCACAGAAAAACAAATGAAATTGTAAAGATTAAGTTGCAAGTTTCTCCTTATATATAGCCAATTTTACCTAAACTTTAAATACAGCGAGTTTCAGATTTCCTTGGATCAGGTAAATCTATTAACTAAGGGGAACTGCAAGAAGATTTTATAAAGTACTTAGTTTTCCCATAGTGTTTAAGGACATTTCTGTACATCACTTCTGACCAAATTTTATTTTACAGTATTTGGGAGGTTCTCTGCATTTACAGTGATTCCTCTGCTTCTACGTGGGTTACTCTAAAAGCCACCTCAGTGTTTTGTTGTTGTTTTTTTTAAGGAGCAAATGAAGGAAACAATTTCTTTACACAGGGATCTGGTAATGGTGAGGAAACAGGATGGGCATAATTCGGTATACAGCGTCCTATTCAAAAAGGACACAGCATTTCAAACTAAGCCAAACACACAACATACATGTGCAGCGTTGATGCATTCTTTGCAGCGTGTTCCCTAGCAGCAAAATGACAATGAAATAAAATCCAGTTCTTTGAATGCCTGTCAAGTTGCTTCTGAAGTCATGATTCTAGACAAATTTGTAGACGCTGCTGTAAAGGCTCACAGGAACAAAGGCACTGAGACAGCAGCTAAGGGGAGTAGTGATGAGAGATAATATAGCAAGTTAGTAAAACTGCAAAGCCTAGGAAGCAGAATCTGAAGGATGCCAGTGTGCGTGTGTGTATGGCTGCCAGTCAGGAAGAAGTCTCCTGCACTGAAGTCTTTTTCCCATAGCAGATATTTGTATGTACTTTACTGTGTTACATTAAATCACTGTTAATTACTTAGCTTAGGTATCCAGTGGCCTGAGAAGTTCTCAGAAGCTTGAATACTGTGGAGCCTATGCTTCTTTGTGGTTGTGGGTTTGGTTTGTTTGTTTGGTTTGTTTGTTTGGTTTTTTTTAAGTCTTTGAAAATAACAAGTAAATATGCTTTTATATCTTAATACTACTTCTCTCTGAAAGCATCATAGTGATCTTTGGGGGCTGGAATAAAAGCTGCATCACAGTTTACCTATTAACAATGGACTTCTTTCCTCAACGGATTTTCTCCTTAGCAACTTTCCATTATCTGTTTGGTATTCTATTTAGAAAAGAGGAATAAACATTTAAAAACAAAATCTGACAGTAAAAACCACCAAAAAGCTTTTTGGTGAGTTTAGGTTGCAAACAACTTGTTTGGCAGTTTTCATAGTAAAGTCATTTCAGCCTTGAAAGTTCATGCTTACGTCACAGTTTGAAAGCACAAAAAACTCAGAGACTCACTGAGCTCAGAAAAGACCTTCATAGGTTATCTAGATCAATCTCAGAGTTGGCTCAGATCAGTTGCTCAGACCTCCTCCAGTCTATTTCTCCAAGGATAGAGATTCCACAGCTTATTTGACAGCCTGTTCCTGTATTTTTAACCAAGTGAAATGGAAGGACTCCTTGCATCTCACTTGCTTAGCATCCTTCTAAGAAGTCTTCCCATGAAGCACTTACAGACAATGAGATGCAAAACCTGTTCTTGGCTTCTGTTTGTATGCTATGTCTCAACCCTTGACCATACTGGTAGGCGGCTGGAGTTATTTCTGTATGCCAGTGCTTTGTACTGGGGAGCCTCAAACTGGACACAAGGCATCAGATGTAATCTCAAAAGTGTCAAGAAGAGAGAACAAATAATAAAAATGACTCCCTAAAGATGCTGGATGCACTTAGCAATGCCCTGCTAACTTGTACTGAGCCTGTTGTCCACTAGAATCCCAAGGTCATCTCCTGGAAAACTGCTTATTGGCCAGTTGTCTCACAGAGAACTGTTGAATTTGGATATTTCAACCCAAAAGCAGGACTTCATCTTTGGTGTTCCTGTCAGCCCTTTTCTGTATTCAAGGTCCCTTTGAAGGGGACTGGGGGAGGGGGGGAAAGGGGGCTTAGTTGTTTCTTGTTACAAAAATTCCTTCTTAAAAAGCACTTACTTAAACCAAAACTAAGCTTTTTGCATGGCCATTAATTTGAGCCTTTAGTGTGCCAGCTCATGCCTCCAAGTGACAGAACTATACGTCCATCTCTAGCTATGGGTTTTATGGCTGTATGGAACACAAGCCTTCTACTGCAGCTCCTTGGAGTACAAGTCAAGCAGCAATTTATTTCATTAAATAAATAAATAAATAAAAACCCAAGGTCTTTTGTTTGGAAACATTTTAACATGGCTTTTAGTCATTTCGAATTAAAGCATGCTTATTTTCAATTACGTGAGAGCCTCAAACTTCAGTAATTATTTGAAAAACAAATAAGACTATGAAGTGAAAAAAATAAAACTCTGTAAATATCCCGAGTTTGGGTATCGTAACAATATTGATGGACAACACATATCTTGGACTTTGGTAATTGTGTTTATCTTGTTTTTTGAAGAAAAGAAGTCAATGCTAAGAATATACAACAGTTAGTTAGAAAAATTGTTCTGGTATTATGACCATCTTTACTGTTACCATAAATTGTTAAAGGGGTTAAATTTCCATTTACTGCTTGCAACTAAAACTCAGCCTTAAATAGACCAAGAAATATTTATTGTATCCTCGAGTAAAACTTAAATACCTTTCCTCTTTGACAATTTCTGAATGACCCAGCAAGGGCTCTAGTAAAGCTTTACTGAACCAAGCCGCTAATAGTTATTTAATGTTGTTCTGTAGCCTGAAAGAATCTCAGTAGATTTTTCCTTTTAATCTCTTTGAATTGCAGGCTCATAAACCTCTCTGATGAGCCTGCCAGTGTTTTCTTAGATCCTGCAGTTGAGACAATGGAGCTGCAGAATCCTTTCACCTCTTGTTGTCAGACAAATCCAATAGATGGCAAAGCCAGGCAGGCCGTACTACTTGTGAATTAAAATTTGTTTTTCAAGTCAGGAGAGACAATTCAAGCCTTCACAGTTACTGAAAGCAAGGAAGGTTTTGGAAAGCGCAGCTCTGTACACAGAGTTCTACAGATTGACCATATGTTGCATGTAAGTAAAGCTACTGAGCATAACTCAGTGCTGCTAAGGATAGCATTCATAGGTAACCTTCTCTCAACGATTTACTTCAGAGAACCATAAGGGATGTGGCTGTAAGATACATAATGAGAGTCATGTAGCTGGAACAAGGAAGAACACGAGAAATTAATACATATGCAGAACCACTAGGTTATAGTTCTGGTTCTGAGTTCCCCAACTCATATTGAGCTGTGCTCCTACGTTAAAATAATTAGCCAAAGCCACTTGTGCTGTCTTGAGGTATTTTACATTCGATAGTATATCGGGTAGGAGAATAAGGAAAATAAAACAGCTTTGTTCAACCCTGGAGAATAAAGTTTCTCCAGTTCTGATGCAGACAAGCAAATAATCACAGCATATAAAACCGACAGAGAAATCACTGGGTTATGTGTTAAGATCGGAGACTCAAACCAGTTGAGAGTACTAATTGAAAATTAACATCTTTCTGAGACACCGGTGAGTCTACTCAGGTTTGAGCATTGCTCTAGGAATAACAATTTCAGATCAGGCAGGGAGTTGTACAAGCAATGAATTGTACCTGCTGATGTTTAAAATACACCGTTGTGTCTTGAAGAGTGAGGTAGCAGCAACCAGATGATGGTGTTCCGTGGTAAAGAAATAAATACTCCATTATCTGATGAGATAAAGATTGGAGGTGTGTAATTTTTCTGGAATATTACTGGAATGTTTAGGAATAAATAGGAACAATAAAATAAGTAGTGTTAAAATTGCAGTTCTCTTGGGTTCTGATCACCAGCACCTGGGAAGTTCTTGAATTACAATCACTGTCCCAAATTAAACATTCAGTTTCACTTGAAACCAAGTTTTGTGTAGTATTTCTCTAAAGTTACAAAATTTTACTATCCAAATCATATGATGTGAATTCCATCTCTCCTGTAATCTTAACTACCTTAACTCTCACTTCTTGGTTAGTGTCATATCTGTTAGTGTAGCAGTGAACAACATACGATGCCATCTCCCTTGTTTTGTTTTTTTTTTAAGGCTAAATGATGACTGAACAAAATGTAGAAACAATCTGGAATCAGGAAATGGGCCTGAATCACCAGAACACAGAACTGTGATCCCTACTTTGTGTCCCTGCTGTGGAGGTTAATTTCTTTTCATCGTGACAATGTCCAAGGAAAGAGTTTTCTTATCTGAGTAACACCATATCCGAGGAAATGCACATCAGACTTGTCAAATCACAGCTAAAGGAAATAGTTAGAAAGTTTCCTTCTTTCTGCTCTTCCGTCCAGAGTAAAGAGCTAGAAGCAGGGAAACCATTTAGAATGCCTTTCATCTAATGGTTAGGTAGGGCGATCTCCTGGGAATTAAAGGAAGTTATAATCTGCACCTCCACCTTCTTCCAGTCAGAGCTCAATAAGTAGATCTAGAATAAGAAATTCTTTCTCTGTAATTTTACTCTTTGCAGAAAGCAGTTGTTTATGATAAAACAGTGTCATCTTGTGTTACTAAATTAGAAAACCCGCTTAAAAACTCACTGATCAAAGAGAAGGAATTTTCTTGCTAACACCCTGATTTAAACATGAAATATGCACTAAGCTACCTAGTCTTGCCAATTCTAAGACATCGCTGTGAATGTGCGGAAGGTCAGCTTTCAGGCATTCCTGGTTCTTTAAAATAAGAAACAGCAGTATTTGTGGGGTTGGAATCTCCAGGCAGCATTTGGGAGGTTTTGTGTAGTAACTCGTGTTTTTAATAATACCTTTTATGGCTTCGGTTGTAGCTGAACAAAATCTGACACTGTCAACTTGGTGTGAACTCAGGACGTTAAATGTACACCTGATAGAGTTGTATTTGTAGTGAACAGTTAGCATCTGACCGTTTGAACTGTACTGCACCCTTCTTCCTTTCAAGCTGCACTCAATGTTGGATGAACCTAGGGGATCAAACAGCAATAATCTCACACGTGCAGACTAGAATTTATGTTCTTTCTGTATTAAGCTTCTCTTTATTGTAGAGACTTAGCCTCTAAAACTGTTTTCCATTTATCTTTTGCTAGGAATATCATTTGGCAGGAACCACAGCATTCTGCTAACCATTTTGTTTGTGCTAACCATTTACTGGGACGTTTTTCTTTGGCTTCACCTTTCAAAAGGAGAACAGGTTATGCAGAGAAATAGTGAAAACCTGACTAGCTGTGGTCCTGGGGTGACCTACTGTAGCCGACCCAGCTCGTGCAAGGGCATTAAGATGGGTCCTTTCCAATCTCAACCATGTTGTGACTCTGTGGATAGTACAGGTAAATGCATTCACAGTAGAGCTTATTGAAGATTATTTATAGCCAGGCTTTTTAAAGGCACTCATATCAAATAAAAGTCTGGCCCTTATTTTGTGTAGTTGTTTGGGATATGCATGAAAACTGTTCCCAGCAGTGTTTTTAGTAATACATCTTCACCATATGAAGATCCTGGCTACCGAGAGAAATTCCCTGGTTTATACAGGCAAATGGAAATTTGAGAAGGAGTTCTTTAACTGATTATTAGGTATGACTCTCTGGTAAGGACCAGATTTACTGCTAGGAATAAAAGTGTTAATCTACCAGGAAGAATTAACAACTTGCACATTACCTGAGCTGAGCATTTGTCACCATTTTCTTTATAGAAGATAATCTGACAAAAGAATGGCCATTGCATGCACAGATTTATCTTGAGGATATGTCCTGGAATGAAGGTATGAATGCTTTCTTGTTCTTATTGCCTCACTGTTACATAAAACACTTCCCATCTTTTTCTGCATCTTACACCTTTCCTTTCATTTTTTAATTTTATTTTTTATATTTTCCTCAGATTCGGTTATTCTATTCTGTGATTACTTGCTATTCTTCCATTTCTCTGCTAGCTCCTGTCAATCCTGCCTTCCAAGAGTTGGCTGAAGCCCTTTTCCAGCACCGTTGAGTTGAACTGGCACTTGACTTTGTGATACTTTGCATTCTCTCACTTTCCTCCCCATCCCTACCTCCAGCTCTCCCTTTGTTTGGGCACAGACCATTTTTCACCTGGCTCTCTCTTTACAATATAATTGATTTTACTTTTCTGGATTCTTCCAGAATTTCTCAAGCATCTTATTGCACTTTTTATGATGGTACAATGCGTTTTTTAAATACACGTTTTTCCACTTAACGGTGTGTTACTTTTCTCCATTATATTAGTCTAGCTTTTATAATTTATTTGCTTTTTAGAGTAATAGCTGGTTTTAATGTATTATTTCTTTAAAGCTGGGGATGGGGGAAAGCTTTACTGTTTTTCCCTTCTTCTGTTTCTTTCCTGAGTTAGCAGTCTGTTTTGGAACCCTGGCCTGTCATTTGTATGACAAATACTCCTTAGTTTGTTCTTAATTACAGTCTAAAGATGTTGGTGCTTTGTCAGAACCAGGTTCTCTTTTGGAAGCATTCAGTGATGCAGCCCTTATAACATATCTCTGTTTCACTGATAAGCACCTTTTTATTACTTGTTCTTTTGAAGAGACTGCTCTGACTCTGGCTGTTTTGCATTAAGTGTCTCTCACAGTCACAGAAACAAGAATAAAGCATAAGTGTTGACACAGTCCAGCAGTGAAAGGTCACGCACAAATCATGTTTTGTTTTCAAGAGCAGCTCTGTAAAATAATAATAATCCAAAACAAATTCCTGATCCATCTTGAGCACTAAGGGTTTTTGTGGTTTTTTTCTCCTTTTCTTTCCCTGGCAGATGAACAATGTTACACTCTTTCCTGCCGATGTGGTGGGAGTTACGCTGTCTCTGAGAGCGAAAGCAAAGACGTATCTTTGGTCTGTTGTGACACGTGTTCACTGGTTATTGAGATCCTCCGGTGACTGCGCCAGACAAGCACGCTGAGTTACAAACTTTGAAAACACTGGACACGCAGGATAGCATCTCATGGGACAGACAGGACAACAGGGATGCTCCAAGAACAAGTTCAATCTGTCCTAAGAGAGGAAACATGCCCACTTACTAATACATCTCTAAAGACACAGTACTTGTGCTTTTTTCTCTTCAACCAAAGAGCAATTTACAAAAAACTTCCAGAACCCAAGACTACATTCTGTACACCTGGACTGTATCTAAACAACCTTTCTTTCCCAGCAAACAACAGAGTAGCTTCTTTCAGTCTCTGTCTCTCATCAACTGCAGCTTGGGCCTTACCTCCTAAGTAAGTTTAATCCTTTTAAAGGCTCAGATGACAAAATTTAATCAAAAGGTATATATGTGAGAACGCTTTGAAGATAATGAAGAATCAGGTATATTAATAGGAAATGGGAATTGTAACAATTAGAAAGATCAACGCAATGGACTGGTGATACAAAAGGTGTAACGACAAAGGGACTAACACAATAGAAGTATCATAAGGGAAGGGAAAAAGACTGCTCACCCTTATCCAAAGGTCCAGGTTCACAGGGATAAACTCCACAAAGGAGAGATCCCCAACCAGAGCTCCTCCCCCTGTGGCAGTCAGCCCTTAAATGAGGTCTAAGAGAGGTGCAGCCACGCTCCACCCCTTCCGGTCACACAGCTGAATTGCCTTCACCTGTGCTCCCAGGGCTGACCGGTCCTTTCCCCAGGTGCTCAATCAGTGATTCAGGCCATGACTCAACAGTTCCCATACAGGAATATTTTCTATTTTGATGCTAAATATTTAAATTAGTTTCTGCTAAGTTCTCAAAAAAGACCTGACCCCTACAAAGAGATGCCAGAGGTTTGCAGATCTAGCTGGGTAGTTCTCCTGGTACAAAGTAGCAGGTACAGTGCTCGTTCACCAACACTGCATCTACGTTAACTTTACGGCTTAGAGCCAGGAGTACGCTGTTCAATCAACTCCATCCATCATCTGAACAAATGCAGGCTTCGTGCCTTACATGGCTCCTACTGGGCATACAGTCCGCTGGGTCGAAGTGGAGCTAGTTTGAGGAAAATCCTACAAAACACATATGAGTACATGGTACATATGAGTATCAGATCCACAAGCTTTTCTGTTTAAATCCTAGCGTGCCACACTACTTGCTAATGTAGGTAAAGCTTATGTGTGGCTCTAGCTGTGTGACAATGTAACAGTGCATCACCTTCTTCATCGCTTGTTAACAGGCAGTGTTAACTTTGTCTTCTAGTAAAATTCAAAACTTTTTGAATAAATCCAAGCACTTACTGTAAACAGCCAGAGGAAGCAAAATAAGAGGCGTATCACTGTTGATGATGACAGCAGTGTATCATTCCCACTTTAAAGTCAGATATAATCGCAGAAAGAAGAGACATCCTTGTCAAGTAACACTTGTGTTTATTCTAAACAAAAATAATCCCATTCATTTCAGTAGAAAATATTACACAAGCTGGCAATAGTAATTTAATTCGTTCAGTCATCAAGAAATCTATGGCCATTGGGGCTCGCACGTAGAAATCCAAAGTCATTCAGAGGCCATATCTGTAAAATAATGAGATTTTTTTATCACAACTCGAAGTTTGGTACTTTCATTTCTTACTGTTTGTAAGTTTTCATAAACTGAATCATTTTTATAACACAAGGATTGAAACTTCTCACCTGCATGAGAAATATATGCTGTATACCAGGAGAAATCCTAATTCTGCAGTGGCTGGAGACAACATATTAATTAATATACAGCATACCTTCCTATGGAGAGCCTCCCGAAGCACAGTATATTTTTTTAGCCTTGGAAAGAAATACATTCCTAGAAAATATCTTCTAATTTCAACTTTCTCTAGCTTTGTACGCCTCTTGACTTAAAAGACATGGTATGTACCTTTGATTCATCAAGGAGAAGAAAATACCATGAACGTTACCTCTCAGTGAAAGTATTTCTGTGAGGTACACATCTTTATTTTTAAGATGAGCATCCGAAACGCACTGAAGCTTGAAAAAAAGAATTCCATGGGCTTACAGGTAAGCTTATACCATGCAAAAAGGTTTAGAGGGGTGGAGCACCTGCCATCAGGAAGTGCTCTCAACCAAGGGGCCCCTCTGAGAATGTGACGTTGGGGAAGAGCACGAATCAGAATCACATACAAGCACGAGTGTCAGAATGATGCTCACAAGAAGGAACTTAGATGTTTATACTACTGAATGCTGCCAGGAGCACTTTCTTCTGAATGGTCACTAATTACATGTAGGCTGGCTGGTCTTGGATGCAAAAAAGGTAATGTGAAATCAAGAGTAGTCTCCTACAGTGTCTCCTTTGACTGCCTCTCTTTTCACTTCACGTTCTTTCAAAGACAGCACTAGGAGATGAGCAGAAAGAAGGCAGAGAGGTGATGCTGAAGAATGAATGTCTTGTTGTGGCTCTAATCCTATAAAAGTCTCCGAGCCCCTGCTCAAATGAAGTGACCTAAACATTGAAAGATGATTTGCTGTCTTGTTCCCAAAACATCTGTTAGTATGATGTTTATCTTGTTCATCTTTCCTTCGAATTTGATCTTAAGGAAGGTATGCAGTCACCTTCTAGGAAGAACAAATTCCTCTTCAGGTGAATTTATGGAATATCCACAGCACAGAAGGAGCCTTGCTGCTTTCTGCATGAATTTTAAAAGTATTTTTTTTTTCTGCTTGCAAGGGGAAGCACAGTGCCAAGGTTCAGTATCTCAGTCTCTGTGACTTGTCCTCAATATTACTACTGCAAGTCCTGAAGAGGCAAAGGCAGGTAAGAATGAGAGACTTGAGAGGGAAGGAACAGCATAAACTTACTAGATTGAGACAGTGCACTACTGGAAGCTTGGATGCATTTGCATCCATCAGACCCCTTCTAGCACTGTGTTGAGTTGCAACAACTCAATCAGATTGCAGCTAGGCCCTCGAGAAAATACAAGGATGAGTTATTCGCTGGATATCAAGTTCTCTGGATCTGAAAAAGGATCAAAGCTCTGTTGAACTTGACGTGTCTTTTTCAAGCACGTGCAGCTAGGGAAGAGCATGAGGAGCACCTGCTGACAGACAGAAATACACATCTCTACATGCAGACTAACCAGTGAGCTAATTTAAGTTCCACAGAGGTAGAGAGTGTTATGAAACAGTAGCAGAAGGCTATCTACGATTTTGGCTAGAAGTAAAGCTATACAAGTCAAAGTTTTGCAGAAAGACCTGTGCTGGCTGCGGGCTGGCTGTCATGTCCTTGTTTGGCCTCAGAGCAGACAGGAGTAAAAGGAGGCTGGGATATTCCATATTACAAGTGTAAGCCCATCTGAGTAAAGGCCCAGCGGAGAGAAGCCATTCACTACTATACAAATATAATTTCAGGCAACTTAAATCATACCTTCTGCAAGTTGACTTGCTTTTATGGACAGTAATCAGAAGTATTTTAAATATTATTTGATGATACGGTTACAAATTCATCACAGTAATTTTAGTGGTAGATTTAAAAAGAAAATGATGGTTTATCTAGTTTGCATGCAGGAGAGAATCTGAGACACATTGCTTCCAGTTGCAAAGAAGGTGGAACAAGCGTTCTGTGTGAAACAAAGGCATGCCACTGCGTGTAATAATTGCCAGCAGAAGTTGACTCTGACTTGTTGGTTCAGACTGGCTACTCCAATTAGTGGCTATTTCCTTTTGCCCTCTTTGGTTTGGCCAACATAAATCTGATCTGATGGATGGGGCATAAATGGGGATAACTAGCTCGTTTGAAGATACTCGGCAAGTCTAGCTCTGACATGAAGCGTATGTCCAGGGAATGCATAGGCTGTCCTGTGTAGGACAGGAAGAAGCATGAGTTCTGTCAAAGAAGGGAGTCCTCCCCTTGGTGGGGTTTTACTGAATATGCAGTGGTTTATCTTTCAGGTGCCTTTTTATGCAGTGAGCTTAACCATCAGAACTGCAGTTGAATATGCTGGCAAGAAGGAAATGGAACAAATGCATTCGAGTATCATTGCCTCCCTCTGAGTTAAAGCCTGGTGCACCAACACTGAGAACCATAGGTCTAAACTTCACAGATAAGCGTTAATTCTTTCCACTGTAAGATAAATCTAATTAAGCTCCTGTTCTCAAGACAGTAAGAGATTTTTCATGATGCCAAACGTTTAGCAGACTACATTATCTTGGCCAATGGTCTGCTAATTAGCTACAACCATGTGGAACAGCCATATCCTGTTTCACAGTACTTTTACTGGCCTTTTACTATAATGATCAATGGCAACATACAATAGGTAGATCACTGTAGTCTGATGTGAATCACCATAAACAACTCAAACTGTACACACACTTCTGAAGAATAAACTCATTCTTGCTTAAATCTCATTAAAATGTTAATAATCACTCGCCTGTTCACACCATAGAATAACTGTAGTAAAAATGTTTTAAAAGAAGAAAAGATTATTTTTGATCAGCTATCAACGGATTGCATACTCTTTTTTAGACAGATAATATTCTAGAGTTCCAAGGTACTTCAGTATGTAACATCCGTAGTGTAAGTTCCATTCATTTTACAAGGTTATTGACTGCTTCCTCAACTCAGAATTCAGTCACGTCACCTCATTTAAAGTCTCTCAGACATCTTGCTTGGTGGCACACAAATCTATTGCTGCGGAGGGATAATGTGAAAAACTATGGCTGTCCATACACATAGGTTACTAATATAGCCATTATCAGTCTCCTTAAAGTAGCTGACACCACTTTTTCTAAACTAGCACATCAGTTAGAGGCTATTTGTTTATTTTATGGCAAATACCAGATTCCCATTAAAAGGTCCGTCAGTATATTAGCATCATCTGTATTCTAACAGTTAATCATCCAAGCTAAAAATTTATTCACAAAAGTACCTTTATTTAGAATTATTTTGCTCTGGGGTACGTGACAAGGCAAACAGTACAGAGAAGGAAGAAGGAACCCTCAACAAACACCAGGGAAGAGCTCAAAGCAAATGCTATCTATAAAGAACAGAGGTCAGACAAAACCTAACGGTGGTCACGAGCATTTAATAAGCAGTTAGAGACCATGGTCAGGAACTGCAACATTGGTTTGCATTTTCTTGTTCCATATGAAAAGGTAATTTAGTGCGAAATACAGCTTTAGAATTGCTGAAACAGACGAAGAAGGAGCCATGTAGGTTTATACAATATTCAAGTTTTTTGGGGTTTTGGTTTTTTCTTAATAAGGAAGTGGAAGATGATTGCAGTAGCACAGATTTGACTCCGCTGTTAAAGCTTTTTCACAAAGCTTTTTAGCAAGGCCAGTCCATAAGTCTGAGTTATGTACACAGGTCCTAGAACCCCCATCTTTGGTTTTTCCATTACGGAACTACATTCCTCAAGGGACAACAACACAGAAATAGGAAGCTGCCCTTCACCATTCTGCAAAAGCAAATATCACAATAGGGACAGAGTACACTTTTCATGCAGCAGTGTGTGTATTTGTATACAGTTTGGTTTTGCTTGCAAAATAATTCTGTCAGTTCTTAAAGGCAGCGACTGCTCTCAGAATGATTCTCAAAGAACAAATCCTTGCTCAAGAATTCCCACCAAATCTCAAAACGTTACCTTATCCTCCTCGTACAGCAAGCGTCCAATGCCTTTGAGCTCCCCTTCACTGTGCTTTGGCCAGACACTTCAGGAGGCAAGTTTTAATGCCCAGCAAACATGCATTACACATATATTAATGCAAGTATTTTAGGTACTATAAATACCTTGAAACAAATGCGTCCTCTTATCAGTCCATAAGGAACAGGTCCATAGCACCTGGAATCTGTAGAATTCCTCAGATTATCACCTTCTAACCAAACGTGTCCTTTAGGCACCTGTGATTAAGCAGGATTGAATTGAAATGTAAAGAGAAAACAGAATAGAAAGGTATCATGCATTGTATGCCTTATATTGCCTATTTTCTGCTTTCCGTATTTCATGACTGTCTAATAAACTAACTCTTATTTTATCTAATAAGACACAGTGCCAGATTTGGAGGGATGAGAGGGAGTGCTCTAAAGTATCTGTTCTATCATGTGCTCAAAAAACAATGGTTTGCAACAAAAAATCCAAAATGAAGATGTAAGAGGTTAGACCAATGTGACAGGGTCATTAATTTAATAGACTTCAAAAGAGGTCATTAGGATGTTGACTGAAAATCTGCCCTCCTGTCGCAGTAACAGCATGAACAGGGCAGCCACACACTCATCAACATCCTGGGGCCAGCACCAAGGCTAGACCTGTTAGTAGATTCATGATGAACTAACTGGTAATTGATTGTGACATCAATTACGAATAATCTCATCATTTTATCGGAGTAGGCTTGTCAAAGTTCTAATTAAGATCACAGTTCATTCTATGTGCAGGCAGAATCCACAACACATTATATTGCAATAATGATGATCACAAAACAGCAAATCCCCTTTTATAATTTGAAAATTAATGATGGTGACCTTATACTATATGACAAAGACCCTTCATTGCCTATATATATTATGCCTTAACTACATTACATACCATAGAGGAATGGTATTCAGTGACCGACCCGATGACAAAATGAGAAATAGCTACATAGCTGTATTAGTTAGCCAGATAAGAGTACAAAGCTTCCTTAAGTGAAAAAGTCACTGTTATTTGCCTTAAACTAAGATTTCTGCTTGGAATATACGACCCTACTTTGACTTTTGTAACAAACACTTTAGATACAGATAACCTCTTACAAGTTACGGAGGAAAATATCTCATCATTATTTTTCTTTCTAAAATTCTACAGCAGCCTGAAAAATTCAAAGTAGCAACATATTCCCAACCCAGACAGTATTTGACGTGGACCTTAAAGGTAACTGAAATGTTACTGTGCCCAGAATGCGGAGCAAAATGCAGAGAAACAAGATGTTTCAAAATCACAGGTCTCAAGCAAAGCAGTCTGAGCACTATAAACATTCATGTTTTAGAAGGGAGACCCGCACTCTTAAATACAGTCGTCTACATATACAGAATTTTAGGATAACAGACTGAAAAGACTGAAATACCACTTCAGTAAAGCCTGGATGTAAACCATGAAGACTAAAACCATGTCCCTCAGATAAGCGTTTGAGGAAAACACAGATGAAGTGCAGTCAGTGGTACTTACAGGTATCTGGCCAGGGAACTCTGGCAGTCTTACTTTTGAATAGGCCTTTTTTGGCTCTTTCTTTAGCCATGTTCCTGCCTGCCTGGGAGCTGGGGGTGGCAACCTACCTGGTGGTCCCTTCGTTGAGCTGTGGCAAACGTTTAACATACAGACTGAGAACCAATAGTTTAGTTTGTCTCCAACACTGACACAAAAAGATGCTAATCAAGGAAAGCATATGTGAGCCCGTCCTTCTTAGAAATCATTTCCCCTTTTCTATCACAGCAGACCCTGCTGAAGAGTTCGTTCCCTTCTTTCTTACAGCCCCTCTTTGGATACCTGCTCCCAGCCATTCCCCTGTATTTCTCTAGTGTCTGGGATAGGTGCATCAGGCGTGTCAGAGGGGAAATGCCTGCCTGCTTGCTTTAGAATCTGCATCTGGAGCTGCTGACCAGGAATGCTTAAGCCTTTTTGAAACCTGCTGCTGCTGTCTTCTTCCACAGTCACATGTGTAAAGGACTGCCTTATTCTTCTGTTTGTTTAAAACCAATCTGATCTCCTGTTAGGTTTATCAGGTTCTTTACTCCTTCCGCATTCAGCTTGCCTGCCACCTGTAGGCTTATCAAATTGCTGCCATGTACATGAGAGAGTTTTCTCTGGGAAGGCCAAGGTTTCAGCAAGACGGCTCCTCCCACTATCAGTGCTGGAGCTGGAAAAGTATGGTTGATTTGTCCATTATTGGCAGACGCAGAGGAGCCCGGCTATGTTAGCAGGACAAAAAGGTCAGTTTGCAGCTCTTACATCACACGCTGTAGGCTGGTGCATGGCTTCCCTAGGACACTGAGACGAACACTTGAGTCTCCTAATAAGTCAGGAAAGTAGGTCCAAAATACCTTGGTACTTCTCAGCTGAGTGCACCTAGACCTCTCTTTTTATGCAGCAGTTGCAAACGAAGCTTGACTAGCAATAATGATTAGTTAAAACCTGCAGCCCATATAGCATCTTCAAGCTCTCTGTGGTACCATTTTCCTCACGTCAGAGCTAACAGAAGTTACGATGTCTCCATCGCAAAACAGCATTTTGGTCTGTCATTAACTGCCCTTCACAGAAAATACACCAGTACATAGAAACAGTGCTGCTACCAAGCCACATTCACCTTCATCATAAAACGTTTGTACAGACAGAGATCTTGTTCAAAAACACACAATATGACCCAATTAAAGAGCAGTGAGATTGAACCACAGCATCAGAGAGGCGTAAGATGTGCAGTAGCAATGCATAGCCAGCAGCATCAGTCCTATTAATTTAAAGACCAACCCAGGAAAAAGGCAAAGGAAGCTACCCATGTGGCATTATTAGAAAAAATAACTGCGAAGTCAGTGTTAAAAGAAGAAGCTGTCCACATCCAGATGACCTGCAAAGCGCATACATCTACGTAGGGCAACATTTCTGACAGGTCTCTATTTGAGAACGCACTGCTGTTCCTGCTTTCCTCAAAATTTGTGACATCGAGCCAGAACAGGACGTCCAGCAGCACTTGTTAGGGTAGCTGGACATCCGGCTGCTTATTCGCAGCATACCCACCTAAAGCTCTCACCGTGCCCACACCTTACACAGGGGTTTGCTTTCCAGGTGCAATGCAAGCATCTCACGCCCAGCAACTCCCAGAATTACCAAACTACTGTCGTGTTGAGGGACCGTCTGTCTCAGCAAACGCACAAGAAGGAGAATCGTGAATTACCACGAAAGGAAGCTTTTTTAAAGCTTAAAACTCTCATTCACATTTCACTTTTCTAAACGCACATCGCTTCTTGCTACACGCCCGTTTCACACGCAGGAGTCTACAGCTCCTGTTCGACTTAATGGTCCGCTTCTAGACCTTCCCATCTTCCATGCACCCAAAGAGCAAAAAAGTTAAAAAAAGAAAATAAAGAAAAAAAACCACACAAACTTCTGCCACCTTTGGTACATACTTACTAACATGACTAATAATTACCAGGAATTAATTATCTAAACAAGATGTTTATAGTTTTCATTTGCTTTTCATTCATCTTCTGGAATTAAGGAGTGAAAAAATCACACAGATTACTTGAAAATGTTCAACCAAATACTGGTGACAGGCTGTAATCATTAATTTAAAAAAATAATGATAAAGGATAGAGGCAGAATCCTTCAGGGCTTTGTGCACATCGCTGACTTCAATGGGACTATTCATACTGAACGTGAATTCTGAGTATCGGCCTTCACAGAACCAGGGCCCAAGCATGTAATGCCTCGATGCTATGTGAACACGATGGCTGGAAAGACAATACACATGTAACCAAAGGAAAGAAGACTTGCTGGCACACTGGCATGTTTGGCTTTATACACTGACGGGCTGCCGCTCCTTTTTTTGGCAATGGGAAAGACGCTCACCTGGCAGTTCACAACGCTGCTGCATTTTGGTGTCTACAGGCGATGGGCTCCACGTAAGTAAGGCCAGTTACCATCACTGCACAGCACAACGCTGTGAATACAGTAACGTTTTCAGAAAGAGCATTGCCAAGGATGCCAAAAGCGCAGCTGGGCAGCGTTGTGGATGTTACACACAGGCCAGCTCTAAGAAGCCCAGCTCCCACAAGCCTGACAGCTGAATTTTCCACAGAACTGACTGGTGGCTCGCATGACAAAGCAGCAATCCCACGGCAGCACCGGTCCATCCAAACCACGCTCCCTCTGATCTCCCGCAGCCCGTCTTTGCCTCAGTAACCCCAGCGCCTCTGGTTTTGTGCAGATTATCTGAGGATTTATTTTCAAGGAACAACAGCTCTAAGGGAGAACCGGTTATCTGAGGTGCAGCTTATATGCATGAGAATACAGACACTGATTAGACACATGCCTCTTCCCCTTCTGCCTCCCAGGGCCGTGCGGGCCCTACTACAGGAGCAGATAGACCAGAAGAGCAAAATAATCATTCACAAGAGCCGAGCTTTTAATGGTAGCTTACGGTGTTTGAGCTCAGATAAACAGTAACCTCACTCACTTCAGAACCAGGGGATGAAACGGACGCGGTGTTTATTGCAACACCAGAAAACCAATGTGCTGCACAGAGGATTGGCAGAGATGAAATCATGAAATCGGCCTCAAAACAAACCAACCCCAAAGCACCATCGAAATGAAATTTCCACTTTTGTGTCGTCTTCCTTTTTGGTTTGGGGGTGCTGAGGGGGTATTTTGGGGGATACCAAAGATGGATAAGCAGATTTGTAATGAAGAAGAATTATAAACACGAATCTCTCCTTTTGGAATTCTGAGCTGTGTGTGTGTGTGTGTGCGCGCCAAAGAACACCAGTACGTGCAGTCAGCTGGGAGCAGATGAAGCTTGAACTCTTATAAGGTCACAGGTATTCACATCACCTCCAGCAATATCGAAGTTTTAAACCTCAGAAGGACTAAATCATTCCCATCTTTTCTTTTCAGTTCAGAGGCTTCCTTCTTGAGCTATGATAAGAACTAATCTCGGGGCTGGACAAAAGAATAAAGTCTGTAAGTTCTCATCTATCCCTACTAAGGTCTATTTAAGTGCCTCCGACTTTGGTACAAGCAACAAATGTAATTGCTTCATGGCCTGCGGGTGTTCATTTAACAAAAGCAGCTTTTGTGAATAAACCGCAGGTGTTACCTTTCTTGATTAAAGTGAAATATGATGAAAGAATCTACAATATCAAGTGACAAATTTACTAAATACTGATTAAATTGCCTTATTTAAGTAAATTGCATCTATTTGGGATAAAAGATACGGCACAGAAATGCAAGAGCTAAGTTTTCTCACTTGATACTTCGAGTCTCACATAACTATTCCTTAATCCTTTATTTATTAATACATAGCTAAGAGTGAATAACACTTAGCAGATACCATTTTTCAGTGATCCAAATGCACCATTTCGTTGCCCTGACCAAAAATGCACTTTACGATACAGCCACCCCGTGTATAAAAGCCAGTGATATTAATTAGCATGGTATTTTCAGGCTCAGTGCAAGCTTCCACGTGTCTCTTTTCCTTTCTCATGCTGGCAAAAGGGACGAAATGGCAGCAACTTCAGAAGCCTGAAAGCGCAGGTGATCTTAAATCAACACCCCCCGACTAAGCATAACTAAAAAGGAGAATGACTTACAATTTAGCACTTCTTAAATGAATTCGCCTTCAGTGATTTCCCTTTGCTTACTGAGTGGTTTAAGCTGCTTACGTATAAGACGCACCGTGTACTTAGCTCAGGTCGTTGAAATGGGTATATTAAAAAGAATTCATTGTGGCCTCGTCCAGATGACAATGAAACACTAATATGGTTTTGTACAGAAATTAAATTCGCTGTGATGAAATACAAACTCCTTCTGAACATTAACAATTGTTGCTTTTAATATACAATTTTAACGAGGTATGAGATGAAGACTCGTCTACTCTTAGGTTTTGGAATAGATAACTAACCAACATTAAAATCACTTAACCTTCAACGGTGGCAATGTTCATACACACTGCAGGGAAACTTTATGTGAAGAAGCCAAGATATGGTAACTCGGATTTGAATTTTAAAGCATTCTTAAAGCTCTGTCCTGCAGACACACGGAGCGTTCCTCATTAAACGACTCTGGTGAGAAGCTGTTACAGTAATGTGGCAAAGCACTGGTTATTTGACTAGGTTGGCTTTTTGTTTCCGCTGTTGCTCTAAGTTTCACATGATGCACAGGCAGCTACTGTTATTCCCGGGCTAAGTTACTTTGGAACTTTTCAACACCGCATTATGTACTTTATGGGAAAGGTCAGAAAAACCTGTGCCATCTAAATGAAGACAAAATATGTTGTCTCTCAGTTTCACTTTTTGGCTCTTGCAAATATTTTGGTTGGGGTAAATAACCGTTCAAACATTTGCATGTACTGTTTGCTTTACCTCTGACTTATTTCATGTTCAGATGCAGGGTTTATTGTTAATTATGCTGATCCAAATCAGCCAGAAAAGCTATTTTGAGGATTCACCTCAATAGACTACTATTACCTTTCTTGACTGACTGAAGGACAATATCTTGGAAAAAAATAATGATAATAAATATGGTAAAGATAACTTTCTTTCTTTGGCATAGACTGTTCTCACCAACAGCCATTATGAAGTTCTTTCCCTGTCTGGAAATCAGTTACCTTCCAGTACAGGTTCAAGAAAAAAAATCAACCTCCTGGTTCAAACCCCAACTAGAACTTATGATTGCAACGCAAACCACACTGCCATCACCGGCGTGCTTTCGGTAAATGCTTACCTGTAACATAGTGATCTAGTTAAGAAGTCTGAAGCCTGGTAGATCTATAAATGCCCTAAGCAGGGCTAAGGGATCTTAGAGGCATCTTCTCCCTGTGCCATGAGGCATGATCTGAATTTTGGCTGGTCCACCTAAGGCCTCTGCATGATCTCCATCATTTAAGGGGGTCAGAAAAGCCTCAGCTCAGACATGAACATAATACAGGCAGACTAAAGCTTCCTAATATTCAGTGAGCCCTTGATTAGTAGCTCTCATCATCCTGCACAGCTTCCTAGCAGCTATTACTGGATTTAGATGAGAGGAATAATGCAGTCAGAAAATCATGCAGGTCCAACACCAAGTAACCAGCACAGCAAAGACTGTATTCCACAGAGGAAAAGCATACAGGGCTGCAAATTCAGAAATCGGTGATCCTGAAGCAACGTGGCCTCAAATCAAACAGGAGGTTTTATTATAGTTTTCCCTGAGGAATGGACTGGCTGAACAGAACCAGGCTGTGTCGGTGCCTGGGCAATACTCTTGCCGTGGTGTGGCCCCCTGCATCCAGAGCAGCTGACCTGGTGCAGGGCTGTGGGGAAGAAAGAGACGTTTGAGAGGTGAGGTAGTTTGGTGGGGACTTGCTGAGCCCTCGCTGCTGCTCCCTGCCTGAGCTACACCGCTGTGTCAGATCAGAAGGGCCGCTCGTGTGTTCTCGAGGTATCAAAAACAAAACTGCGGGGGTAAACAGACTGATCTGCTTAAGCAGAAGAAAGCCTGGAAATACCGTTGAAAGGATTGACAGTATTCTTTCTTTTCTCTGAGGAATTTTCATTTTGGCAAGTCAGTATTTTGATTAAAATGACTACTCAGAAGATTCAGGATAGCTCTAGTCACGGGCGCTCCATGCTGGGATACGGAGGGATCTGCAAACTTAACAAAGCCACAAATTGAGTGAATACGCAAAATCAGTTCTAGTTTCCCACCACACAAACAGCATAACGGCGGCTTGATTTATCGCATCTCTTGTAGTCCCCAGAATGCTAAAACTGAGAAGGGGAGGAACAGGCAGAGAGCAGAATATTTTAAAAAGACTGCATAATGGAAGTGAGCACTGTGAAATATCAACCCGGCTCTGCGGTACCTTCAGTCGCCCAGCCAAATTCTGCAGTACGGTACAGAGATTAACATGCTGTGCCGTTTACGTTCACAGGACGCTATTCTTAGAACCCATACGGTACCCTTACAGCATTTGACAAGGGCCGTGTAAGAGCTAACAGCACCGCATAAGACCACTTCTCTGGTCTGCAAACACAGTAAGATGCATTATCTTCAGAATTATGTTAGCTCTGGAGTTAACCACAGGATGAGGAGATGCCATCTCCGCAATGAACCTCATTTTAGCACAAGGTAAACACACTTCCCCCACATCAGCTAGTCTCACAGCATTAGTGCTGTGTCGAGATTGATTACTAGCAGAGTGTTGCTGAGATATGGATTTGTATCTCAGCTTTTTATCACTATGACTTGCAAAAGGCGGTTCCTTATTTACAGACCCTAGCTGTATTAAGTGACATTATTAGGTACTACTTTTGTTTAAGTGACACAAAGGCTTAGCATATTGGTGGTTTACGACATACAAGCTGCTTTAATCTGATGACTTACCCCTCACTTTTTCAGTCTGTAAATAGGAGCTGCAGCACGAGAACATATGGTACTAAAGAAATTAAAGCTAAAGTAAATGGCATTAAAACAAATTCAAATAATAAAACGAGATACTCAATCTGAATTATAAACCTTGGCCTGTATTAGACTTTTAAAAACAGGAAATAGAAAAAACAAATATGAAAATTAGCCTTCCAAAACGATTTTAGGACCATTTCAGACTTTTACTGTGATTGAATAATTCCGAACCCTCGTTATTTAAATTTTATGATACAATGAATAAATCTGCAAAAATACTTTTGAATAACCGAAATCAGGTTCGAATACCGCGCTGATCAAATTAGCTGTTGACATTTTTAGTTCATACCACATCTCTTCCGATGCAGTAAAAACACCTTATGCATTCTTACGAGTCTACCGCGGTAAATACACTTGATGATACGTACGAACACCAGCATTAAGCACAAAATCTCAGAAGAACCCAGCAAAATTAATTTAAGCATGTGGTTCTTTTACACCAATCGGTTGAATGCTTGGGCACAGCTCCATCACTTCGCGGTCCAACGGTGAGTCCATCAGAGCCAGGTTTTTGGTACATCCTCACACTTAGTGCAGGCCCCAAATATTTTTTCCCATAAGCCATTTGTTTGGCTAAGCGTGGCAGCAGGAATATTTTTATACCATTAGACAGATGTTCACATCACTGCCGCTGCTGTACTGCGTTTCTAGTCTACCGAATTTCTTCTTTCCAGAACAACCGAAATAGGACTTGTTATTTTTCTTTCTTACTACAGTTTGGAACAGCTTTGAAGTTTCGTTTGCTGCTGTTTATTTTAGTGGGGTTTGGTGGGTTTTGTTGTGGTTTTATTTTTGTGTTTGGTTTCATTGATTTATTTTTTTTTAATTACAGATACCTACTGAGTCCTTTTGCAAGGCAATATCTTGTCTGTGTAACTCCTTTACAGAGCATACACAGTTCTCCGCTCTCCTATCGATACCCAGAAGCCATCCTGAGAAGTGTACTCACGGATGAAACGTGGGTGGAAGCAGGATCTGATTGCACCAGGAAGCCTGGGAATCAACTACTGTAGCACTTCTAAGCATGTAAATTTCCTACTGACAGGATCATACTGAGACAAACAGCTGCTCTGAGGTGCTTTCGCTTCCAGCTGCGGTGCGTTACGGTGCCATTCATCTGGCATCTCAGTAACTGGCTAACTCCTAATACCCAACTATCGGGTGCAAACACCAGCAGAAGACAAAGCCGAGGTGAGAACCGCCTAATTCGGTAATGCTTCGCGCATCTCATACTTTGCATTTACTTTGCTGTAATAAGCTTGCAAGCACGACAGCATCTATTCACTATCACTCCCCAAAACAAGAGACGAGTCAGTCAAGAAAAGCTGAGCAGTTCACCGTAATAAAAACAAACAATTCCCTGACCTTAAACATTTTTGAGTCAGCACATTCAAGCATCACTCAGAGATTTCTCATTAAAAGAAGCAATTAGTAGCCTACCACAAACAACAGAACTCATGACAGTTTCTGGTCCGCTCTCTCAAAGTGTGCCCACATTTCTGCGACAGCCGGACACCGCAGGCAGCGCTGCTGGCCATTTGGGACCCCGGCCAAAACCTCTCCTCGGAGTTCCCGCAATCTCTTTCTCCCAACCCAACACAGATTAATTCTCCTCAAAGAGGGAGCGACGAAACAAATCGCAAGGTCTCTCTACGACTGCTGCTGCTATTTGCTTTGAAGAACTCGGTGTTTGAATTCAAAGCGCGCCGCGTTGCGCTCTGCTGAAACAGGGACTTGGTGAGACCATTACCTCAGCATGGATACGTACCACTTCTCCTCCCTCAGCAAGAACAGAAAGGCCGAGTGAATAATCCAGTGTCATTTATGAACATAAAGTGCAGATATCTGTGTTGAAAATACTCTCTTCCATAAAGTGCCTCCTGAACAGATGGGAAGATTCACCTGTCCAGCAACCATTAAGGATATGAGGAAAACAGACCTGCATTAACAAACTTTAGGCACTTCCATCTGGATCGTTTCTCCCTTAGTTACAAGTGATGATGCCAGAACTAAGGAAAGCTCTATCACTTCTTTCCTGGACTTCCAAACGTCAGCTTCATGAAAAACATTCACAGGAGAACAGGAAATGGATGTGTTCCTCATCCTCTCATTCTCCTGACGCTTCGTATGAGAACTGGTGACAAAAGAAGTTATACTTATGGCAGAAATTGTTCCACTGGATATTCATTTGATTACCGCAGGGTTTCCAGATAGGCTTGCATCCTGTTAAGTGCAAACTTTTCCTGCCTTCCTTTTCAGGACTAAGACAAGAGGGGAACAAAACGCTCACAGAAATTCAGCTCGCCTCTATCAGCGTACATGGAATTCAGGCTTCCATTCAGGTTTTTCCTTTCTGGGAAACTCATTGTTCCACCTAAATTACTACTGCCAGAGGAACCAGAAAACGTCTTCGACTCAGTAAGAAAGGCGGTGGGGCTTTTTGTAATGGAGAATGAGTCACTGTCACTGGTACTGTCACTTACCAGGACAGATTAGAGTCAGGTGCCTGAAATGTCCTGCCTCAACACTGGAATGGAAGAAATAACCAATTGAGCCCTTTGGAGCAAGGTATCGATCCTACCTTTGTTTTCTGGTCCCATGCCTTGACTAAACCCAGACACTGAATCCATACACAATGTTGACAATTCTTCCATTGATTTTGGTACGTACAGCCTCCACTTCAGCTAAAAACTACCTGAAATGCCCAATGCACACACAGCAACAGTACCGGAAGGGCTGCTGGTGAAGCTGGCACTCTTGGGTAGCTAAACTCACAAAGGATTTAGCCATCATAAACCATAGCTAGCTGCAAGGAGCAGTCCATAGATAGCTGTGCAAAACCTACTATTTCCACCACCAGGTATTGAACAGAGGAAACAGCCAAATGTGCTTTAGGGAAAAAGCTACATTTTTCTCTGTGAATATGATTTCTATGATTTTACAGCCTAACAAGCTGCTGAAAATCTTTAATCTCAGATCTTTCCAAACTTCTTTTAAGTCTATATATATATATATATATATGGGCAAGTCAGCATCAAGAATTTTTCTTTCTGTTCTATTTCATCTTGTTACCTGAATTTTTTTGGCACGTTACTTAAAGTAATATTTTTCTAACTGCACTCAGAAATGTTAAATTCTGTTACACTGAAACACACAGATACATTAATTTTGAAAGCAAAATCCTCAAAGATATCGCAAAGACAAATTTTCACTTTCTATTGTTTAAAATGTAGAAGCACTTTTGCCTTAAGACCAATCCCTTGAGTCTGTCAGGGGGTGTCTTAGGGGTGAGTCTGCATGTAGTCTGTACTACATGCAGAGAATTCTAGGGTACTCCTTGTAGAAGAAAACCTAAACCAAGGGCAGAGCCAAAATATGGCCTGCCTACACTTCCTACAGAGGCAAAAGACACTGAGAAAGGCAGCCTGCCATAAACAAAGTTTACATTTTACTGGATACATAAAATAATTCATTAACGTCATACTGTATGATTTATAATAATAAGATACTGCAAATCCTTCGCAGACTACCAGGCTTGCTTATGTAATCATTAATTTACAAAATCAAGAAACTCTAATACTTACAAAGCTGTGAGTCTTAAGGAAATCTGAAGGGTTGCTTGTGCAGACTTTATCCCCTTCCAAGCCAATTACTCTTTTACAGATATTTGATTTGGGGTCAGTCGGGCTTTTCACAATTACAATATCTCCTCTGGGAGGGAAAAAAACAGAAACAGAAACAAACACAAACAAAAGAGAACTCTAAGTATAGAATATCTGGCTGAAGATGTGTGTATCAATGCACGTACTCCAAAAATACTCCCATACATTAAAAGACAGTTCTTTCCGCTCAAAACTCTACAGTCACATTTTGGTGTTTTCAGTGACACACATTACACTGAGGTGTAGTGCAAACACATCTGGAGATAGTCTTTGCTATTTAAATTATTTATAAAACATTTAAGACTGCATTTTAATTGAAAACGCTCAGATGAAATGAACGCCTCTTCACCTGATCCTGCTACATACATATTGAAGAGATTCCAAATTTCTATACATTAGTGTACAAATGTTTCAGCAGAACTTCAGGTGTCTGACTTTGCAGGATCTTTTGCCCCAGTTATATGTTACGTTGTACAGTGAAATGGTCCACAGCGAAATGGGCAACAGCCTGGAGCCTGCTGTGCTCTACAACGTAATCATAATGACCTTTGATAAACTGCGCTTCGGATGTTAGAAAAGTTACTGAATGGTCTATCTGGGCACAGCAAAAACCACAGCTTGATTTCAAGTAAGTCAAAATTACTTAGGAGGAGAAGTTATATGCAAACAAAAAAACGTTAGGGAAAATAAAGGGGTGGGGGGGAAAAGAGGGAATGTCTCTGTTTTCTTGGACAAAAATGGAGAAGTGAAATGGACTTGAGTGGTAAGGCACTGGAACGGGCTGCCAGGGAGGTGGTTGAGTCACCATCCCTGGTGGTGTTCAAGACGTGTAGATGTGGTACTAAGGAACACGGTTTAGTGGGCAGCATTGGTGGGAGGTGGACAGCTGGGCTAGATGATCTTGGAGGTCTTTTCCAACTGTAACAATTCTGTTCTGTGATTCTATGACTATAACCTAAATGAGTTCTGACAAGTAGTTTGGTAAGACGGACAGTGTTTGCCCATTACTTTGTCCTCCATCAGGCATAATGAGAGGAGAGGTATGGAAAAGTACAATTCAGATGCTGAAGAATGTATGAAAAATAACGGATGGATAGGAAGTGGTCACTGACAAGCTGCGGCAAACTAACTGTAAAATGTAGTCTCAACAAAGGAGCATACTTCCGAATGGAATAAAAGTGTCGGCTAAGGTTCTCCGAAAAGACAATATCAGAATTTTGAATTGTTGGTTCCATTGAAGGTCCAGAACACTGAAAATTAAAAATAAATGAGAAAACATTACTATTTGCCAATTGCCGTTATCGAAAATACACGTGTTTGCAATTATTTGCTAATAAATTACAAAAGATGTAACGTAAGGAACAATGAAACCCTCAGTGGGACATCTGATATTTAAGCAGGAAGGACAGCCTCCAGATTCCCTGCTACAGCTCTTTTAGCTCTGAGCTGTGCTGGGTGCGATGGCTTCCTGAGTACACATCTCAGCACCTTCCCTGCAGGTCTTATGGGAAGCAGCACTCAGAGCTCTGCCAGCTCACCCCTTTGTCTTCAGCCTCCGTGAAGAGAAGCATCACAAGAGCTGCAGGAGGAGCTCTCAGCCAAACCCACCGTCTCCAGCAGCAGGATCTGGGGAAGGGGGGAGTAGCATAAAGCATCCAGAAATCTGCACAGAGTTGGGATTTTGCAACTCTGGCCTTTCTGGAAGAATGCACCGTCTGCAAAGTGCTTCCTCATATTGCTTCCCATTTGCTTCAGTGATGCCTGAAGCACTAACCTGTCCAAAAAGTTGTGTTTTTATTATTATTTTTTTTCTTACTGAACACACCTTGAAAAAATTTAAATAAACGAAGCAACCCCAAATAACGGCATTCACACATGTAACAGTTTTAGTTTTACAGTTTTTATGTCTTTTAAAGTCATAAAAATGGAAAGTTACCACAACAATTCCTCCAAGGTACTCAAAGGCACAGTGTGCTATGCAGCCATATTGCACAGTATACCCAAGAAATCGAAAGGTTTTTCCTAGGGCATTGCGAAACATGGTACGGCGCCACGTCTCTCAGCTGGCTCTAGTCTACAGTAAAACAGAAGAACATCGTTCATGTGACAGCAAGCAGTGTAGCATTCAAAAAGCTATCTTTTGCATTTGGACAGTGCTGTTAGAAGAACTTTTAGAAGACTAAAAGCGATCGGGCACGTGCGAAGAGGTGAAACACGACCGAGTTTTTATTTACTAACGCAAACACTCCCACGTGTACAACTGATTGCCCCTCCCCAGCAAAACAAAGAGATGCAGTTAAGTAGGAGCCGAAAGAAACAAAGGAACCGCAAACAAAACAAAAAACACATAGCAAGGCTACAGAACTTAATGGGGAGGGAATGTTGACAACGGTCTGCTGACTCAGCTACTCAAATGGACTTCTGTTGCTCAAATCTGCAGACAGGCTTACAGCCACTTGCCTACCACGAGAACATCCTCCCCTCTGCAGGCCTGTGGAGCTGAAATGATGCTGGGGAGCTGCAATCCCCACATTAAACACAGGCGCTTCCTGCCTGCCGGCACTGCTGCAACCCACTTCAGCTCAGATGGAGCTGGGGCCTCAAGATGTTGATTAAATAACACTTGTGGGATTAATCGCGTGAAGACAGCACAACTTACGCCACTATTTTTCTTCAACCACCAGCAAATGAGAGAAGTATCTAAGAACTGGAGTGACCTGAAACCCAACCGAGTGGGACTTTACCTATGACTGCAGCTGTCATGGCAGGAAACCAAGAGGATAGCAAAAGAGTGAAGATGTCTCCAGCGTCGCTCTCCCCACTTCCCAACTAGTGGGCTCTCAAAGACTCTGCAAGGTGCATTTGGTATGAAAATAATGTCCTAACCCAAGAGGCAGGGATTTCACTAGTCCTGGCATACAGATGTGGCACAAGGGACTTTCTGACATGCCTGGGTTTATCGGATGGTTCTGGTAGCAGTGACAAACTCGTAGCTCCTAATAAGCTTCAGCTTCTACCACTCCTCAGGAAAGTTACATGTAATTTCAAGTTAGGGCACACATACAGAACAGGTTATACAGCTTGAAACTAACAAGATTACTTCAGAGCTTTACAAAAAACAACAAAAAAAAGTAGGTCCCAAGCAATCATTAAACAACTGCTACCCTAGAAAATTATCAATATGGCGCTGTTTAAAAACTATGCTAAATGGCTGAATGGTTTTCCACATCACACAATTCATTTCACTACAAAGCCCCGTCGGCAGGCACCTCCACCACACAATATGGCCATAAAGGACAATAAAACAAATGATTTAAGTCACAACCCCCTTCAAAACTTACTGGATGCGCCATATGAACATCCTTATCGCAGAATTATTGCCATAAAACCTGCTGTAATTACCTCCAGGTACTACCTACTACTTACACAGTAGGAAGCTGAAAACCTTACGCTGAAATAAACATTGTTTTTTTCTAATGAAAATAGATTTTATTTTATTTTTTTAAATCGATGACAGAAAGTTACACACGTTTATCACAAAGAATACAATTTGCTTGTTTTTACAATAACTACAGAGCTTATCCCCCGCAGCAAATATAATGCAAAACCTAATTACTGTTCTCTTCTGTTCCCTTCTCCTGACATGGTCTAGGCTTCCGTCATTTTGGTTTTTTGTTTGTTTGTTTATAAAATTAATCACAGCTAGCAGGGTAGAAATCACTTGGAGCCTCATGAATGACATCCAAGAGATGGGAAAGGATTAGTTCGCAGTTGCTGCCAGTTATAGCGCCAGGTGGCTTTTTCTGCAGTGAAGGTGTTACCGATAATCCCATTACATTGGTACTAAATCTTGCAGACATCAAAATTATCACCAAGGTTCCTTTTCATCCCATCCTTTCCAAATGACTGGAAGTCGCTTCACCTGAAAGAAGTCAAATCCACATGCAGCTGCTGTTTTAGCAGCCAGCGGACTCCCTGAGAATGCCAATCGTGATCCAATTTCGCTGTGCTGGTGGCCCCCTATTCCCTGTCCAATAATACATCTGTTAAAAAATCCTACAGCTACAAATCAAGTTTAATCCTACCAGGGACCTCATGTTGGTCTTGTCTTCCAAAAAGGCAGCAGGTTTTACCATCTATCTCTGCTAGCGTCTAGGGAATACTCTTTAAATCCCAGCCCTACTTAGAAGAATAAGCTAAGGATCACAAAACATGACCTCAAAAACCCTGATATGACTATATTCTGACCCAGAGGCATTCATTCTAGGTGAAGATTAGAACTTTGCATAATAAGATTACACAGCAAGTGAATGATATCAAGGGACTATCCATATGCAGCCGCCTGGTTTTCTATAGACAGCCTGTGCTCTGCAATATGCAGTGCAGACGAGGCAGAGCTTGGTCTTTCTAGCTGAAATAAAATAGATTCACATAAATTAGTTGGCCATTTCCAGATTCCTAAATCCCCTATTACATCTTTTATTGACAGCTCCTGTGAGGATAGCACAAATGTTTTTCTCTTTGTATTCTTTGCTTTGGTAACAATCACGCTCTGAGTGAAACACGGGTAGATTCTCTAGAAATTCACATCTTGTTTGCCGTGATCCTGGATTACAATTAACTGTGTACATAATAAAATTAGGAAGTCAATGAGCAGCTTTGCCAGTTCCAGATAACCAAAGGCACAGGTTAGCATCTAGCGCCAAAACTTTCAATGTGAGAAAGCCAAAGTCATAGCCAATGAAGATGTGGCCAAACAAAATTGGACTTGGTATCAAGTGGATTTTTCTCACTATAAGAAAACACTTCCAGTCACCCTTGATTTATTGTCACAGTATTTCCACAGAATATTTAGTGGTAGTTGATCGATCTTCCCTCAGCTAACTGAAACCCCGTGACTGCATTCCCCCCCCTTAGCCAGACATCTTTCTTCACAAAATGCAACCCCAGAACTCGCACCGTGCTCTTCCCAAAAAGATACTCCAAGATTATTATTCATTTCTTTAAAAAAAGTCCACAAACCCCAAGGCAGAAAGAACAGAAAGAACACACGTGGCTATTTAAATGCCTACGCTGCAGCTGACATTTAATATAACTATCTTTAAAACTTTGGCGTGACATTAATTCAGTATGTGCTAGGAATGTGAAAGGTGTTCGTAGAGAAAGATTCTTCCTGTATCAGACATGCAATGTAATAAATATAAAATAGTTTAAATAGGCTAATTGTACTCATCTGAGGGTTTCAAATACCTAAAGCAAAACAAGAACACCATTTTAGATAATATTCCCATGCAGGGGGCAAGCAGAACCTGACTTGTATTTTTAGCCACTGTTGCACCGGATTCAGTCTGGAACATCTGAAAATCCTTGTGTGATATTCTGGAGGAGGAGATTCTTCCACATCACCTCCACTAGGCACTGACAGTTTGTCTCCAACAAACGCTCCTTCATCTACTGGTCTCAAGCTGACAAGTAACATGGCCTGCAAACAGAAGTTCACATAATGCAATCCTCTGGTGTTAAACAACTAGAGACTACCTACGTGAGAAAGAGCAATTTTTCACAATAGATTTCAGGCATCTCACTGAATCTCACTGATTCTCTTTGCCTTGGGGAGGAACCTCCTAGCAACCCTGCATAAAACGCTGCATCAGTGGTCACATACGTTCCAGGACTTCTGTTTTTCTCTGCAACTCTCTACGCCCATCTTTGCCGAAGAGCAAAATCCAAACAGTGGAGCGAGCGCATGGCCATACCCAGCAAATCTGGGCCTCCGAGGAATGCTGAAATACTCACTTAACTTTTTCCTGTAACTACATCAGCGTTAGGACACAGGTGCCAAAGGTCTGACAGACAGCACAGTCCCTTTGCTGGTGAATGAGAAGAATACACTGTGTACGTGTCATGAGGGTCAAACAACTCTGTTCTGTGCTCCGTTCATTTATCTGCTATTTCAAAAAAAAAAAACCACCTTCTTGAAATATTAATAGACATATAAACACATAAAGTACATGTTAATTAACTACAGCAAAGAGTTCCAAGTCCTGTTTTCGCAGTAGGTACTCAAAATCCATGACCCTACAGAAACCAAAGCTCTCCATGGCTCACACGCTGCATAAACTTCCCAGTGCTGACACACCTTCTAAAAGGATGCAGGCATCTCTGCAAACACTATCCAAAGCAGTGAGTGGAAGAGTGGTAAATTATCTCCCCATGCACTAAGAAATTCAGAAGGTGTTTACTTAAAGTATCTGTCATTATAGACAAACAAGCAGCAGCAACAAAAAGCCCTTCACATAAAACAAAGCCATTTATTTACATACACCATCAACAAAAGCGCTTAGGAAGAGATACGAGTGTCTTCCTCTTAGGCTCACTGTTGGTTCCAGATTAGAATGTTATCACCGAACAGTTATCAGTGAAGAGTGAATAAACCACAGTGGTTTATTAACGCAGAAATCACACAGTATGAGATCTTAACATAAATATCGAATCAGAGAAGGTATTGTTAAACATTTGAAAAATGCAATAGCAAAAATAAAAGACCAACTTTAGAATAAAACAGTAATAAATAATCTCAGTGTCTTTCTTCATCAGTACTTCCCAGTTACAAGCAGTACCTTCTAGTAAAGTATCTGAACTGTGCATAAAAAAGTGTTAGAAAACAGGAGAAAGAAAACACGTTTTCAGACAAAACTAAGCATTTGCATTTCCAAGTTACCTGAAGAGAGGAAAGCCAAATCGAGTGCTTGCCACTGATATAATCGTGCAAGACACTTGATGGTTCCCCCAAACTGCCTTTTAGTTAAGAAATTCTGACTGCACAATGGCATCAACCACTTACTCTTCACAATGCAAACTATACTGCTGGGAGTTTGCGCAGTGAAAAAAGGACGTTAATCAGCAATTTTTTGTCATTGCTGCAAAATTTTACATCGCTTCTGAGCCATTTTATTTATAAAACACGAGTTCTGTAAGTTCTCCTGCACTTAGAGATACAAATATAAAGTTCTGAACATCAATAGATGAGTGCAATGATATTCAGTCTAAGTTAATCCCCAGACATCCAAATCCATGAATAAAAATTCATCAGTTTTAAATACACTGAGCCTATTAAGCAAGAACAAAAGCATATGCACAAAAGAGCTTTTAATATATTTCAAAGCCCACAAGAGCCGTGGTCTCATTAAAATTATAAATTACACAAACATGGAATGAAGATTCAAACTGCAGCGCAGCTAAGCAGATTACAGAAAACCCCGCGTTCCATATGATAACACACCATGGCCCTCCCAGATGGGGGCTTGGAACAAAAAGGCCATCACTGCAGCTAGGGAAAACCTCCTTGTGATCTCTGGTTTCTGTTCGGCAGATGACAGCCAAATAATATGTTGATTATTCTGTTTGTGCTGCTAAGCTTGTAAGACGGAATAAAAGCGATATGATCTACTGTGAACTCAATGCTAATGTGTTGCTCCACTCATAAATAATATACTGGATTTATTCTGGAACTATCTTTTTATCTGAGTTCCGGGTTTAAAATGCATGAACTAAAATAAAAAGCCAGCATAAACTACTATTTAATTCGAAGGTTTAAAGTAAAGGGCACAGCTGACACAATGATAAGGAAATCAAATGAGTAGAGGCTCCTTCCTCAAATGTAGCGGATGGTTCTAAGCCAAGGCACCGAGCGCCTGCGCAACGCTGAGCGTGCTCCAGGCCCACCAACCGCACTACCTCAGGTAGCAAAGAGATTACCAAAAAAGGCCCATATGGCTCATTTTGCCACAGGTACCTATGAGAAATCCACATTTCAAATGGGGAGGCAAAAATCTGTATCAGCGATAGTCACGCGTCTCCTTGCCTGAAGTGCTTCTTAAAAACCACGTCTAACTTTCTATGAAGCGAACAGATTTTATTCCACCTAAGCTGGACAATCAACAATCTCATGAGGATTGTTCCAAAAGCACACAGTTTGGCTTACCCTTTCCTTCACAACACACTGTGTTTCTGAAAGGACAACCGGCCTCTGCTCACACAGCTCCTTTCACAGTGCTGGGTGTGTGCTAAGATGACTGCAAATCTTCCTGCAGTTGTGTATTTTAGATCTTTTACAGCAGAAATGCTAAAAATTCGGTGGGAAGAAAAAAAGAAAGAAAAAAGCAGGAGCATAAAAATATCAAGGCCAAAAGCTGCTTCACATTCCTTGGACCAAAGCAAGCACAGCTGATGAAGAGCGATGCTGGAAACACGCAGCTCAAGGAGTGTGCGACTGCTCTGGCAGAAACATAAAAATGTAATTAAAGAAAGCTCGGTTACAGTCCTTCATTTGACGTGGGACACAGAGACAGCTCCAATTCTCAGGGAGAATGCAAAGATGGGTACTGAGAGATCCTAGAAGCAAGCGCCATAAGTTTTAACACTAAAAGCTCAGGTGTTCTTTCCTTCCAAAAGGAGAACCCGTTGCAATGAAACAACAGAAACATATTATTTTTAACACAAAAACATCAAGATCTTTGAATGAATGTAGAAGCATACTTTTATACTAGCAACCAGAGTCTTCAATCCTTCCCATTTACAACACAGTACTGTATATCGTTTTGTATCTTCGTTCCGACAGTTATTCTATAGCTACAGGAATGCTGCACCAGTTACAGTACTGTTACCTCTCCAGCCATATCTGACCCAAGGCGGCGCGTTACTGAGTTAGACATGAGCAGAAGATCTTTGTGATTTGCAAATACTGAGCAGAAGTAGCTTGTGTAGCTGTCTCTGCTCCTAAGATGGGATTCTGGCAAAAGCCGCAGCTTTGGCATGGAACCGGCAGCCTCCTAATGGGAGGTAGATGCAGTAGAATCCATTGAGATAAAGAATAATGGAAGCTTGCTAAAGTAAGGCTTGGCTACAAAGAAGCCAGATGTCCAATGTTTTCCACTTTCTTCATCCCATTATTCCAGACTTGGAGCAATGTAACTTAAGCACCCAGTAGTCTGGGTGTTTGCATTTGCAGTGAGCTTTGCTGAACTGCATGCTTATGCTTTATGTAACTCACACCGCATAATCTCAATTTTCATTCCTGTCTACTAAAGTCAAAAACACCCATTTCCTTCACCTAGTTCTTCCTGGCACAATTATTTACTATTCTAAACAACCTAAAGGGTCCGTTCGCGCCCTCTGTCGCAGAACTAGGCTGAACTGGGCTGAACTGTGACAGGCAGGCATCTCTCTGTTGAAAACCAAGCACGGCGTCTATCTCTGCTCACGGCAGTTACACAATTCGAGAGAATTCTATTTTACAGCAACGTGTTGGCTCACCACACAACACGGATAGTCACAACGTTGTGAACCTAAAGGGAAGCCCACCACATTCTGACTCATCTCACTCTCAGCAAAACCCGAAGGCCATATTCCTTCTTTGTCACACAACTATGAAGACTTATGATCCCGATTTTGTACATTTTTAAACCCAGAAACTACTGCAGAAGTAGCTGTTGAAAGAGCGCTGTTAGGTTTGGGGTAAGAGAAGAAGGGAGGGAAAATTCTCCACTGCTAAAACACCTTTAAAAATATTTCAGCAAATGGAGACAAGCTACAGTCATAGAGGAATTCTGAATGGAATTGGGGCAGACCCCAAGCTTTGCCAAAGCACGCTGCAGGATTTGGGTTTTGCAGCGTTGCAGGAGAGAAGGGGGAAATAAAGCTAAACCAGAAAAGAGCACCTTCGATGGAATCCCTCCATACAGGTGTGGACTAAACTTTGCCCTTATTCCAAGATCTGCTGGTACTGCAGAATATTAATAGAAACAGCCCAACTATTTGGAATAACGCCCTTGCAGACAAAACCTGGCAAAAATAAAAAAATGCTCTTCTGAAACCCAAAATACGCCAGTTCTTAAACCTTAAACACAATACCAGCATGAGGAAAACGTGCTATAGCAACTCCACATTACTTTCAGGTAAGATGTGAATTGACATTACAGTGGTCATCTCAGTAATGACATTTTTACAACCCAGATTCACTAAGCCATCATCTCCAGCGCTCAGCATGGCATCAAATGCACCTCTTCAACTCACGTGCCCTAATGTATGTACTCCCAGTTTAAAAGACATCCCCCTTTGACACAGGTTCAGATTCTTATCACGGTTGTTCAGTATAAAAAAAACCACACAGCAGCATTTAGGAGACATCCAAAGGCTTTCTGAGGAAAACCACACGGTATCGTATGTAACATCACACAACTGGTATGTCTCAAACTCTCCCAACTAATCCTAATGCTTTCCATGGAACAATTGGATAAGTTGTTTTTAAGCTTTTTTCGCTCTTCAGAAAAGCCCAGCCTTTCAGTGTCAGAACTTCCAGGATTAAACATTCTTTCCAGCTGTTGGCTCAGGGCCTGAAGAGCCTGCACTTTCAAACTTCTCCCATTCTAACCAGTTCAAAGATCAGGAAAATGAAGCCATCTTCTTTGCAGCCGTAATCCACGACCCATGCTGTTAGGTACTTAAGAACATCCCAGAAGCAAACTACCTTGTTTCAGCCCACAGCGGGACCCTGCGGGGCATGGGGTCACGTGACCGCCGCCCTCCCCGGTCAGCTGACTCAGCGCTAATCTGGTTTGGTGGCGACACCGCTGGATCCAAGCCTAACGTGGTGCATTCCAGAGCTGGGAGGGAAGCTGCTTTGCCATACAGCAGCAAACGCTAATAAGATTATGAGTCAGAATGGCCAACGGGACACAGTTCAGTGGGATTCTATCCCAAACACTTCCCAACAACTGTGCAGGTGGACGTATGGTTTGGAAACAATTTGTGCTGATGTAGTTTATTCCAAAATGGACAGCATGGCACTCAGTGCCAAAGAAGACAAGAGCATCCACTGAACCTTATAAGACAAAACCTAAGTCATTAATCTGAAATCAAAGTAAATAAAAAACGTACATCAGTAACGTAGTCCTGTTGGGAAGCGCTGCTTCAACACAGCCTGTGTTAGCTGAAGGACCTGAGGATGAAGCCTATAACATCGGATGCACTCCAGCAAAAGCAAAAGAAGCAACGCCAACCACAGCAGGTGCTTTCCTCCCACCAAGCACAGCTTCTAAAACTTACTTTAAAAAGTGCTGCTGTTCCAAGCACACTGGGACTTTCCCCAGATCTGCAAATTACAGCTTTAGAGAAAAATTACAACCATACCTTCTCCCAAACATTTTGGTGGTTCTCTCACTCACCCACTGTATTCTCCCTACTTTTTTCCTGAGGGAATTTACCCAAAGTCCTTCTAATTCAACTTAAAATCTGCATTTGGCATAGCCAATAGCTGAATTGGATCAGTAAGTTTACAAGGAAAAGCGAGTTAGGACGTGCAGTTTAAACTATCATCAGCATTTTGCTAAGGCCTACAGTATTATATAAGAAGTTGATTATTCTGCAGTTTAGGACATTGAAATCTCGAGAAAATAAGTTTCAAAGTCTATTACAGAGAGCTGAGTATGAAATCAGCGGGCAACCATCACTCAGTTCATCACCCTGCGGAGACAGTTCATCTGCAATCATCTGCATGTTCTTTACTTTCTCTGCATCTCAACTGCATCCATACTGCAGGAATAACAGAACTCATCTACCCACGAGGACACCTAGTATACCTAAGGACAAGCTCCTTCACACAGTCTTTCCTCCTGATCCTAGTGGGATCCTTCCCAATGGCTGGAAATTCACCTCCTGGGAAGTGGATGCGTGACCATAAGCAAACTTTCAGTATAATTCAAGGAGAGTGAACAACTTAGCATTACTCCTGAAAACGAAGCACTGTTGACTTAAAAATTAAGACAAGTCCACATAATCACTTCCTTCTCCACTCAAACTTACAGATGTTGTAAGCGGTGTCTTCACAAGCGTGTTTTCATTTGTAGAGCTTCACTGTATTAAATATTCGATTTTTTACAACAGATAAAAGCCTTCAAAGACAGCTTATTTCCACCTGCTCTCTCAAGCAGTAGGGCTGTATCCACTACATTAAAATGTGGCAGAGGAGAAGCCAACAGCGCAAACAGAAGTACTGCAATAATTTCTGAAACTCGGTTCTTATATCAAAGAATTATTTGTACTTCTCTGCAATTTTGTAGCAAAATCTGAAACAGTGTCTCCTAGTGCAAGGTACAACACCAAGACTTTTTCCTCTACATTTGAGAGGATATTAGCTTGCAAAATTTATCCCTTTATGTTAAAATACACACAATTCTGAAATAACTGAGGTTCACAGCGTGAGCTGAATCAACAGTTCATAGGTAGCAAAGAAGGAAGGTTAGATGCCCCCCTCCCCGCTGTGTGTTAATACCTTTTTCCTATTGCATATACTCAGCAGCATAACACAAAGCTGACTTACAAAGGCTGATAGGTAGCTCCTAGGTAGATGAGTGAGCTCAGTCAGCTCTGGAAAGGATCTGAAAAGCACCAAAGTGTGCTGGACTCAATCAGTGGAAGCAGAGGAGGAGAAAAAAAACAAGACTTCCCCTTTTAGCAACACTGGCCTACGATGGCTCAGGAAATGGCAAGACTTCAAGTATTTTGGCTAAAGTTAAATGCATTTAATGCAAGAAATTCTACACGTGGTAGGAGCGTAGCACGAGTACTGCCAATTGCAAGGTGCCTACAGAACTCAGGTTCTCAACCTGACAATTATTTAGCCTCTACTTTTAATTGCCCTGTAGGGGAAATAAGAAGAACAAAGGAGCAGAACAATTACCAGTCACAGAAAGAGATAGAAGAAGAGAGGGTCCCACACTGCAGGTACATTCATACCTACTCTGAAACTCAATACGACCTGTATTAGTACACTTTATTTGAAAATAAGTGAAGAAATATTGTGTTTCATTGAAGCAGCAAAAGGGAATGTACTGCTCTGAATGGGGTGAAGGGAAGAGTTGGGAACACTGTTCCAGGTTTGCACAAATGATCAGTCGCCGTACAGGACAACGTTTAACAGCTACATTCACTTCTTGCCACTCGTGCTGGGCAATACGCTAAGTCGGTAATTAAGTGTTTACTACTCCATCTCTCCCCACTTGGCAGCAAATACAAATGTCTGCAAGACCCACCGTTGTCACACGGCCACTTCCACAGGCTCATTCCCAGCAACATAACACTGACTGCAGGTTCACAGAATAACCATACCAGCAGCTTCTCATGAAGACAGAAAACACTTTTAATTTCTTTGCGCAAAACAGCGAAGGGGACGTTACACTCTGGCCGGGTTCCACCCGGTCTCACACACACAGAGGTCAGGCCACACTGCGCTCCATACCCCGCCGGCGACCGAGCACGGCCGGGCGGAACGATCAGGACCCCCCACCCGCTCTCCCTCCCTCAAAGCCGGCCCCGCGAAGCCCGGCCTGCACCGCCCGCCCGCCGCACTCACCTACGTCCCGCTGCCGGGCCTGCCCCGGCACTGCCGCCCGCCACGCGCCAACAAGGCGGGCTCCCATTGGGCAGCGCTCTGCCCGCCGCCGGCGGGCGGGGAGGCCCGGCTGTTCCCGGCGGTTCCCGCCTCCTGTCAGGCGCCGGTGAGCCGAGATGATGGCGGCGGGCGGCGGGGCGGCGCGGGGCGGAGGGGCCGCCACCACCAGCACCAGCTTCCGGCGCTCTGGCGGCAGCCGCCTGGCTGCCATGCCCGGCACTCGGCCCGCCCTCCGCCACGGGCAGCTGCTGCTCTCCTGCGGGGTCCCCTCCCTGGACTGTGTGCTAGGTTGGTGGAGCGGGACCCGGCGCCGGCGGCCCTGTGGGCTCTCCCGGCCGGGAGGGCCCTGCCCGCAGCCCCCGGGCCGGGCGGTGAGGGGAGCGGGGCGAGGGGAGCGCGGGGCCGGCCCGTCCTGTCAGGCTGCCGGCGCGGGGCGGGAGCTGTGGTTCGGAACTGAGGTGCTGATCCGCCGCGAGAGCGCTGTGCCGCGGGCTGGGGCACAGGCCAGCAGCGCTTCATTTAACTGGGAGCTGATTTCAGGTTGGGTACGGGGAAAAACTTCTCAGAAAGAGCGATCACAAATGGGAACAGGCTCTCCGGAAGGGGTGGGTGACTATACCTGCAGGGCTTCCAGAGTCGTGGGGATGTGGAGCCTGGTGGGGATGGCTGGGGCTATAGCTGAGGGAGGCCTGGCGGCAGCTTCACTCATTTATACCTGAACGAATGCATGGAAATTGCAATGTGTTTCCTTTGCAAGGGCCATCTGTATGAGTAGTGATGCATACAATCATCGTTCTGTAAAAAAAGACACTGCAACATAGGTATCTTAAGGACAAGAATGCTTCTGTTTACTTCTATAAGTTTATTTACATTCTGCAGAAAACACCTGCATTTCCTTCAGGTAGTGGTATCCTTCTGGAGTAAGCTCATCCTCTTCAAGAGATCTGTTTCATTCAGTATGTGTGAAACCCTTCAGTCACATAACCATGCTGGCACAGGCTGCCCAGAGAAGCTGTGCAAGCCCCACACCTGGAGGTATTCAAGGCCTGGCTGGATGGGGCCCTGGGCAGCCTGAGCGAGAGCTTGGTCTAGCAACTGGCAGCCCTCCCTGCATCAGGGGCAATGGAACTAAGTGATCTTTGAGGTCTCTTCCAACCCAAGCCATTCTATGATTCTAAGATTTGCATTGAGTATTTCAGTTGTTCCTGTTTCATGTTGTAAGTAGGCATTGCATAGCATGGGTAGGAAGCAGTGGACAGCTCCCTTCAATAACAGGCCCCAAAGTCTCAGGGCACTTTCTAACACAATGAGTGCTTTCTTATGGACACTGGGGAGACTTTCTCCAGCAAACCCAGCATCCCTTCTAAAGTACTTCTTCATTCTCTTGTAAATATTCAGTAATGTCCCGACCTAACAGCAAACATAAGAATGTTCTTTGATCCTCAGAATGGAAATTTTTTAGAATTCTTTTTAAATGGTTTTAGCATGTGGCATCTTTGAAGACTGGAAAACTCTATATATCCATGGTTTTCCCTAACCTTCTCTCCCTTAAGTCACTGATTTCTGGGTAGGCCATGAGGACTCTGAGGTTGTGTGCCCATCGCAGTGGCCCTTTGCTGGGCTCTCTTAAGTTTTTGCATTTCTTTCATGTCATTTCATGTCCAGTAGCTACAAGCTAGATTCAGCACTGTTAGCGCTGTGAAACTTAAACATCACCAGTCTGGTATTAAATGCTGTGTTTGAAGGTGCTTCACAAAAGGTCACAGATATTTTCTGAAAACTATGGGGACGCTTCTCAAGTTGCAAAATCTGTTGTGTTTCTGTCCTCGAGGCCTGAAATCCCATTGCTGTAAGTAGCAGTGCGACAGTTGCTACAATTGCTTCTTTGTCTGCATGGAGTGCTGACTGAGGCACCGGCAAAGAAAAGTTAAAATAACAAATAGAAAGAATTTCAAGTTCACAGCAGTTTCCTTAGGGTACTTGAAGACTGTAACCGTTCTGAGTATTTCCTGTCTGTTCCTGCTACTTTTTCCAGCAGTGTTTTTTTGCCTGAGTATTATTGCTCACTAAAATACAAATGTGTAACCATAGTGACTGCAAGAGTTTTACATTCCTTCTGATAAAGTAAATTTCTTTAAACTCTTCTCTGTCTCATACCACATACAGCCTGTCTTCTGCCCTGAGTTTGCCATTTGCGTCCAGGGTGTATGCACTTGTGTTATTGCTCTGGCTTGTAGGAGACACCACAAGTGATGAGCCGCAAAGACAGCTTGCTAGAACTTTGCATTGGCGTATTGTCTGACAGATGTTCTCTCTTGTACAAACTATTTTAAAACAGCGGGGACACTACTTCTGTGATGCCTGCAAGGGAGCTTTAGATAACCAGGACTTTAAGTCATTATTGCCATGAGGTAATAACTTTGCTTATGGCTATTTTGATCATCTTTTCCATGTGGTTTGGTAAGATCTCATACTTTTGAGCTGTTTCTTTCCATGTGCTTTATAGATTGTACTAGTTTTAAACAGCTGTTAGCACCGCATGTGTTCTGCGTCCCTGAAGATCTGAATGCAGTGCGTGTTTAAAGCATATTTCCTATCAACCATCTGCATGATTACTGATTTGGAATGTTTTTCCTTTCCTGTTACAGTAGAACTTTTGGGTTTGTAAAAATTGGTGAATTAGAGTGTGGGAATTTCGTTCTGGTTTCCAAATAAACAGTACTCAGGTGTTTGGTTGGTTGGTTTAGGTATCTAAGAAATGCTTGTTTACTTGATGAGTTTACCAGAACTACTGAGGAATTTTTACATAGGTGTTAGGAAAAATTCTTTACCATGGAGGCGATGAAGCACAGGTTGTCCAAAGAGGTTGTGGGTGCTCCATCCCTGGAGGCACTCAAGGCCAGGCTGGGTGGGCCCTGGGCAGCCTGAGCTGGTGGGGGGGCACCCAGTCCACAGCAGGGGATTGGAACTGAATGGGCTTTGAGATTCCTTCCAACCCAAGCCATGCCATGATTCTGTGATCTTGGTTTAAATTATTTGTGATGCACCGAGATCCAGCTATGAAACTGTAAGTTCACTAAATGTTTGCACTAAATGTTTGTTTAATGTGCCATTAAAACTGTTGTAGCATCATGACACGGGAACAAAGTGATTGTGTTGCTTTGGGTTCAGGCATTACAATGCAATGGTATTAGCACTGTTTGTGGCTTTTGTGCAAGCATTGTGATTACGGTACTCATGCTGTGACCATATCTGTCTCACTAATGCAAGCAAAAAGTATCTATCTCTTTACTTGTTTGATTTTATGGGCTTGTGTCTCACGGTTTATGGTCTTTCACTGGCTTTTGCCTGTTAATTTCATGTTGTTTATTTTCTTTTATTTTATTTTATTAAACAGAAAATACAAGAGTACCAGCCAGAATGTTTTATGTGAGATGTTGATCTATTTTGTAACTTCGTAAATGCGCTTTGTTTTGGCTATTTACTCAGCATGATTTATAAGCCATATCCTTTTTCTCTATCTATACAAAACAATGCTTGGGGCTGAGTATTTTATGACTTCTCAGTATGATTTATTCATGTCGTGTCCAGAATCTTAACTTTTTATAGTAGGAAGCAGCTATTGTTATGCTATTAATGCATAATACCTAGATTGCTCTAATATAATGTATTACTATTCAAAGAGTACAGTGAAAAGACCTAATCTCTAACCTGGCCATGAACATCGTGGAGATTTCCCTTTAGTTGTTTAGTTCCGTAATCAGAATCTAACTTTCTGCAGCTGTACAACTCTTCCTCGTTTATCTTTACTGATTATGGTAGCTTGTATCTTGTCAGATATTTTTCTAGTAGGAGTCCTTTCAAAATGTTCTAATATACTTTCATCCAAACTGCTGATATTGTTGTGTAACTTAATGGTGGAGTTAGTAGGTACATAATGAAAATGGCAAAGGATGTATATAGTTTGGAAATCCTTCTGGTGTGATATTCTGTGTAATCGTACTGCATTCTGAGTCATCTGATGGCTTTTATAAGAGACTCCATAGAAGCGTAGTCACTTGGTGGCATTAAGGAGTGAGAAATTAGTTCCCGTAAATCAGTGATGAATGCAGGATCCACTGTCTCTCGATCAAAACAAAGGCTGCTGTAGTTAGTCAATTGGCAACTGTTTGGTCTATGGGAGAGAAATTTGCTTTATTCTTTCTCCTGGGTATAGATCAACTTCAGTGGTGCTCCAGATATTTGTAGTCCTGCCAGCAGAGCTAAAGGTGAAGAAATTCATCCAATCCCTACTGGAATCAGTTTCAAGTGAAGCTTAATGAGCACTTGAATTGATAGACTGAATTACCTTGTTCACCGGGGTCCATCCTCAGAGTCCAGAATTGACTTCTTGTATGGCAAGTGTTGGGTGGTGAGCTGATGTGATTCTGTTTGCTCCCAGCTTGCTTTCAGAGCAGGAAGTAATTAAGAAGACGTACTGCAGTTCCCTTCAAACAAAGCACTGTGATTGACTGGTTATGTATGACCATCCTAATGCTTCTTTGGTAAAACGTTTGTAGTCTGTCTTTGAGTTATTCCACTATATTCTCTCTTGGAATTCAGAATGTAAAATTGTTCACTCTTCAGATAAAGCAAAATATGAGTTCATCTTTCCCCTTCTTTATTAAAATTGTTGCTTGAGACAACCGTTTAAACCACTGTTACTTAATTGTACCGGTGTTCTCTTTGAGGAGAAATAAATCAGTCAGAGCAAGAGTTCATAGATTATCTTTTCTTTTTCTGTTGAGATTGATGGGATAAGAAACCTTGTATCAAAACATAGTGGATGTATTCATTTCTGTTTCTTATTCACTGAGTCATCTGTGATTGGAACAAGAGCAGTGATTGCAATTGGCTAAGCAACAAGAAAAAAGTAATATTAGCTTCCATCGTAAATTGGTCAAAATTTATTTTGAAACAAACATTTCAATCAGCTGCATTCACGGAGTGGTTGCTGTGTCCAAGGCATTCTAAAAGAGACGTTAATTGTGTTCTTCTCAGGTTTGTGTTACAGTGTTAATGAAGGGTCAGCCCAGCTCTCACTGGATGGAACCCTCCCTGCCTTATTGCTATGTCTGCTGGCAGTAGTGTGATAAAAACTAGTGGAGTCAGGATTTTGCCTGGGTGACTTCAGTGGGAAGTTGTGAGCATCTCAGTAGGCCGCTCTGCAGACGTGGTTCGTGGTGCAAAACAATATCTCCTGGTAGTGATTAATACGGGTTTCATTTGGAGAGTATTTTGTTACTTGAGTCATCCGAGGAAAAATCCACTGGCTGAGAGGATAAATCATTATTGTGGTACTTGAGTATAGTTGTGCAGAGCTCTGCAGGATCTTTTTACGACGATGATGATAATACAGTATATTGTGAAAGTAATTGTAATGTGTAATATATAATTACATGTAATGTATAATTATTTCATAATAGAGAATTGTAGGAAGTATTGCAAAGGTAATTAAAATGTTGTTCACTTTTATATTTTTAAATTCCCCGTTATCACCTTTCTTTGACTTATAAACTAAGAAAACTTAATTGTTCTCTAACATAGTATTAAAATGTAGTCTTACTTTATTCTTCATTTTGTTTTCTTTCCAGGTGGAGGCTTAGCCGTTGGAACCCTTCTTCTTATTGGTTAGTATAGAATACATGGATACATAAAGCCATATTCTGATCTGTTTTGTTCATTTCTGTATATTAAATAACCTGTCTTTTTAATCTTTATTGAGCTGAGAATTTAAGAATAGGCGTTTTGCCTTTGGTAGCCTTCAGAGTGGACTTTTCTCTTTTTCAGGAATGGCTGGAGGTGGCTCAAAACCCTGCTTTCAGACAGGTCTGAGCTGCCATGGGGGATGCTGCAGAATTCAGTTTGAAAGCAGCATGGTTAGAAAATTTCTGAACTTCCTAGGACATGTTTGAAAAGATCCAGGGTTTTCTAAATGATTCAGACTCCTTATCATCACAAAGGGATTTTCTTTTTAAATCGGCTTGTTAAGGAAATACAGAATCTTTTAATCATTTGGTTGCCAGAATTGGCTAAGAGAAAGCTGGTGGGAGCCTGCTTTCTGTCAGAATGTGAATAAGACAAACTGAGATGATTAAATAGGTTTCAAGAAATTTCCCTTTGCAGACTGCGTCAGAACTGCTGCATGTCCCCATTGTAGCTGAGATGCCCAGGTTTCCTTTCTGTTTAGGTCAAGATTTGGTTAAAGGTTGAGGGGGAAAAATAATGGTTGACTGGGACTTGCTTCCAGAAGCGCATAACCTACATAGAAATGATGCTCTTCGTCATATGTGAAGCTTTATGTTTAATCTGCTTCTCCTGAGAAGTTAACTGTGTAAGGCTTGTGTGACCCTCCACTAGAAGCTGAATAGCATTTTCATTTTCCCAGTGAGCAGGGTAATTTCTCTAATTATGGCTTGTTACATTAAGCCTAATTCTTAGTTTTACATTTTATCTATCATTGGAGGCTGTTTAAAGACAGGTTGCTATTGTAGTGTAGCTTAGAAAGTAAGAGATCGTAGAAAATCTCTAGATAAAACCCTATAAACTTCTGTATATTGTGGCACAAATCTAAGTCATTTGAACGGTTGCCTGCCAGAAAAAATAACTGACATTACCTATTTTCCTGTAGGCCACCGTCTGTTTAGTGGCAGCCATTTAAATTTTTTGAGAACACCTAATTAGTACAGCAGTTCACGTTTGCCAAAAGATGTTGTCCAAATTCCTCTCCCTGTTCTTGACTATGCCATCTCATTATTCCCTGGGCTAGCTCTAGTGCTTTTCAGTTCTTGCTGAGCTGATTCAGCTCTCTAAGGTGGAAGAAAACCAACCCAGCTGCAGAAAAGCAAAGGCTTTTCTCTTGGCATAGTGACCTGAGCTGGCTAATGATGATGAGTACCTGAGCCAGCACAAAGGGGAAAAGAAGGACTGCAAAGTCAGAGCTAGAATCATAGAATGGTTTGGGTTGGAATGGACATTTAAGACCATTTAGTTCCAATCCCCCTACTATAGGGAGGGACACCGACCACTAGACCAGGTTGCTCAAAGCCTCATCCAGCCTGGCAGAAGAGTGTTTGGCCTTTCTTGGCACAGAGAATACCAATTGAGTTTATTTTTCTCATGAAATATGATCCACATTTCTCTGAACTCAGGAGCAGCGATCGAAGTTTTATGTCTTACTGCTGTCAGTGAAGGTCTTACTTTTCTTACACGGTTTGAGGAGAGCTGCAGTCTTGCTATCAAAAAAAGGAGGAGGAAGAAGTTGGAGCCTGTCATATTTTTCTGAAATCACAAGTTATGAAACCTTTTGTTTTGTTTTGCCATTATAATATTTACTGTTCCTGCCACTAGAAGAACTGGGTCGTATCAAATGGACCTATTAGCTATAAAATCAAACAAAAGAAGGTGATGGTTCTTCACACGGTATGCGATTAAGTGGTGAAATACCTCACCATGGTGTGTTGTGGACGTAAAAAAAAAATCATGGTCTCAGTGGGAAGTTAGGCAACTGCATAGAAGAGAAAGCTAGCTAAGTGCATGGATACTGAGTTCAGCTTAGAAAGTCCTTGAACCACCGTGGGAGGCTGAGTAAGTGCCTGGCTGAAGCATCGCATTTCCTTGTTCAGTTATTGCCTCTTCTTATATATCTGCCTTTGGCTACTCTTGAGCGTGGGGTTAGGTATCCATTTGATCTCATCTAAATGGCTCCAAATGAAACGTATGCAAAGAGAATGAGGTTTTTTGTTCTAATGAAAAAGACGATGAGACACGGTGATTTGAAAATGATAGGATTCTTACCTGGATTTTTTTCCCTCTGAGTGCATTGCTATGTGTTTGTGATCTGCTAGTAAACTTAAAGAAACGCAAAGGAGAATTTCTCTTTAAGCTTTGAAAACTATTTTTTTTTTCCCAAATAAAACTTTCCGTATATTATTTTGAAACATATAATTATATACCGAAAGCCTTGAAGGGAGAACTATATTTATTCATGACTCATTAGTCTAAAAACTTTTAGACTAATTTTTAAGGATGGTGCAGGTAGAATTGTAACTGCATTGTTAGAATATCCTGTCAATATACAAAAAAAAATCTGTCATGAGATTAGTCTAGGCAAGCTTAATATTATACAGGATTGAAGCTGTCAGTGATAAACCTCCTAGGAAGATCCTTCTGCATTGTACTCTGAGTGTTATTAAAAGGTTAAATTCTTCTCCTTCCCTTCAACATTCTCTAAGGCGAGAATAAATTGCATTACTTTTAGCTTAGCTTCCTTTGCAAATTAAATGCTCATCTTCATTATTTGACACATTATCTTGGTTAATTTAACCAAATAATAGTAGATTCAGGATATTAAAATATTTATTTTATCTGTTGTATTCTGGAGACGTAGTAATGGCACGGGTTACTTGATAAGACTAAAATATTGTTTGAAATAAGTGCTCAATTTTCTTAAATTTAAATCATAATAACGAGCATCATGATTTCCAGTTGGACTTAATTCTATAGTATGTTCTTTTGACAGTCTTTTATTTATAAGAAAATTAGAGAGTACATGGTTATCTTACTCAAGATTGTGGGGGAACCAGAAACTTCCTGTTTATTTGTTTTATATAGTGAGGTGTTTTGTGTTTTTTTTTTAAACTAATACTTTAATTTCAAGAGGTGTTACTGTACCGGGATTTATAAAAAGTGGTGAAACAGCCATCCCAACTCCTGAGTGAGACGAAATTTGAACACTATCAAGTTGTTTCATATGACTGTGCAACCACTTGTTTGCTGTCTTGCCTTTAACTGCTCCGGAACATTTGCTTTCCAGAAGACTCCCCTTTTATACCAAAACAAATAGTACGGCTGCTCATTAAGCACACCGCTTTCCTCCCACTGCCTGAGGTACTTAGGCCTGTTGTATGTTACCAGCCTTAGGAGGACTTTTCAGAACAAAGTTATTTTCTTTTTATAAATATAAGCCTTGTTTGTATAACAAACAAACTGTATAGTGAGGGACTGCGGGCTCAGATAGATCTGCCCTGGGTACTCTTTAAGATCCTCTTCCTTCATACCATTAGGATGCTGTAGCCTTGACAAGGTCATTGGTGGCTAAATGTTTTAAAGATTATCAGTGGGAGGGTTTTTGTTGGTAGCTGAGGTCAGTTGTAAAAAGTTAACGTTGTTTAGTTAAAAGCAGGTCTGTACCTGTTCAGTCTAGGCCTTGAAGCAGTTTTAGCTACTTTAATTAGCTACTCTTATTTTTGTTAGATGTGCTATTCAGCCTCACTGGTAAGAGCTCTCCTCACTTGTCAGTATAACTGAGCTTATCATCTTCTTAAAATTGAAAAAGATAATCTCCAGAGAGGTACAAAACAGTGATTTGCTAAATATAATTATACAAAATACAAGTTATCAGAATTTACCTTTCTGAAGTATGGCCAAATGCCAAATATCATGACTTGGGTGTTTGACAACTCACTTTTGGCATGTGCTAATTAAATGCAAGTGACACAGAGTATATCCCCTCGAGCTTCGTAAATGTGGACATTAGTAAAGTATCTTTTAAAAGGAATTTCAGATGATTAAAATAATCGCATCTTATAACCTGCAGCAATTTGGAGAAATGTTTCATCGCTTCAGAAAGACTCACCTTAGGTCACAGTACCGTACCGTACAACTATCTGGGGAAAAGATGATCAATACTGATAGGCTGTGACAGGCTTCTGGCAGCTCCAGGGCAACCTGTCTGGCTTTGTGCAGAGGATAAAAAAAAGCTATCTGTTACGATGCTGCAGTCTTATTTTTTTCCTTTTATAGCTCTCATCGTCTTAAGTAATTAAGGTACAAATGATCTCTGGAGTTTTGCAAAGACCTTCATGCCATTCAATATGCAGACATTTAGTAGTTGTTATAAGTAGGATTTATACATCTGTGTTTTCTTACAGTCAATTTTGTTCCTGGTTCTTTGTTCCTCTCCAAGTTTTGGTGCTTCTCCTCTATCCTAGTATGCAGGAATACTTCTGGTGCAGGGAGATTACTTAGGGCTGGAGACTTATGCCTCATATATTTCCATAATTACGTGAGATTTTAGTTGCATTTCCTCTCTCATACCTTCTCTCTTTGTTTTCTGTGCTCTCTCTAAACTCCGTGCTTTAAAATTTTGTATCTAATTCTACAACCCACTGATCCGTCTGAGTAGTACAAGGCAGTCCATGCACAAAGGTGTTGAGAATGTCTCTGAAGTGTTCGGTAACCTGTACAGTGTAGGGGTGAGAAGATCCATGAATAGGAGTTGGTCTTTCTCCTTTATTTTCAACATGGTTGTATGCTGGAATTCACTGTGCTGGTACTGACAGTACTGCTTTTTCTTGACGTCTGTTTTGGCCATGAAAGCAAGTTGTTGTGGAAAGAGGCCACTACTTAATGGTCACAATAAACTAGTTCATTTGTGTTCTTATCTGTACGATCAGAAGAGGTTTTGTCCTGTAGACAATATGCATAACTTGTAGGTAAATAATCTCTTTCCCTTGTATAGTTTTACGCTTCACTAGTTACTCACCTGCTACTTAGCTGCAGAATACTCTTTGTTCAAAAAGAATCGGAGAAGGCTGTGGACTGTTGTGTGACTTGTGGTGACTGGGCCCAGAAAAGAGCCTGCAGCTGCACGAGTCTCATTTGTCTATGCGCCTTATTAGCTAGAAAGTGAACTTCACAATGAAGGCTGCTGGTGGAACAGCTCTTTAGTATGGAGGCTAAGAATAAAGGTTTGGGCTTTTCTTAAGTTTCTTGGCTGACTGAAACACACTTAAGTGTTGGTTCCAACATGTACAGAATGGAGGTAGTCCTTTTAGACGTCAGTGTAGTTTTGGAAGAATAAATGTAACTGTTGAGAATGTATCCTAGCCATCAAACAGTATGTCTAAAAGTTATCAGCAAACAAAAACACTTGTAAATATTTCACCAAAATTATCAGCAAAATAATCAGTGAGCTTCTGAAATACCTGTGCTAACTGGTTTGTTTGTTTGTTTATAAAAAGAAAGCTGTACCCCTATGGTTTTGAATAGTAACGTAACTATTGAAGCCAGGGCACAATGGATGCTATCAGAAAAGCCCCATATGGGTGCACTTTAGATCTTTTGAATACCACAAAAGTTTAGTGACCTAGAAATGAATCAATAAAAAGCCATCCTCAATGTGACAAATTGAAGAACTGAGGGATTCTTACAGATGCATTGACTTTAACAATTCAAGATACACTGTTTGTAAAGGCTCTCTGAGACACATTTAATCCTTTGAGTACTGTAGCAGACCATAAGGTGTTTTATATTTAGATCACTCCCCAGTAGTTTATTTTCTTGCTTTCCCTCTTAAGTTTACTGTTATATCACTGTGAGAAGACTAAAGGAAAACCTAATGCTAAAGCGATGTTCTCTCACACCATGGGAAATGTTACCATTAAATGGAAATGTTTGTAATTTGATAAATTGAAAAGTCCTCACTGATTTGCATAAGGTGATTTGGAAGGCTGTGTCAGTGTAAGACCCTCTTTAGTCCTGTTATATTACAAATAAATCTACCACTCAACAGAATAAATTATAAGGATAAGGCAGTGAAAGAGTTTATATCCTGTTCCCTGTCACTTCATTCTTATTGTTCTTTTCAGCATTTCAAAGAAAATTTGAAGAAAAAATTATTCTTAATTACTCCAGCCTTATTTCCTGCTCGTTGAGTTACATCATCAGCAATGCACAATGTGATTGCTTCTATTTACCCAAGTTTGTGGACTTTCTGTCTTATGTTTGGCACAGCACTAAGTATGTTTTCACTGTCTAAGGAATAGTTAATATTAAAAACAGTGATCCAGAAAGTGTCTTTGTGTAGTTGCACACTCACATCCAAAACCATAACATGCTTGAACTAACATGTTGAACTAAATGGCTTATTCTCCATTAAATATGAGTTAGATCTTGTTTGTATTCAGTACTACTCGGTGTTTCTATTCTCCAAATGATGAAGGTGAACTCTAAGCTGTAAACAAAATAACAAATCAAGATTTTTGATCCATGGAAGATGTGGTAAATGTTACAGCTGAGGATTCTTCCAGAAGAAGGTTTCTGTTCATCTTTTGTTCCAAGGGAGGGAGGTCTAACAGTGTTGCCTACACTGACATCTGCTGCAGCGATGGAGCCAAGTTACTAGGAAAACAGTTCTGCAGTAGCACTATTAATGAGTTTTTATGCATCTAGATTAAACTATATCAAATATTTAGTTAAGGGCGCTAAACTTTCGAGGAAATTGCAGTTTGTAATTCTGTAATGCGTATGGAAATCAGTGCTGGTGAAACTTCGAAGGGAACAATGGCAATAATTTGTGAGTAGTATACTTTTCACAGAACTGATACGTCCATATTTTTCACTACTTTGGTTTTAGTAAGATAAATATGTTTCTTGCATGTGAATGTGTTAGTGGAAGTAGATTAGAAGGCAAATCTGGCCTTGTGAGCAGGTCAGCAGTCTCAGAGATAGATTAACACAATCTGAGTTCTTGAAACCCTCAGCCTACAATAAGCTGGATCCATCTATTGCTTGCAGTAGTAGCAATAGCGTTGTAATTGTTGTGTTCCCTTTGGTCTACATAGATACTTGGTTTTTGTGACTTCCTTTTTTAGCTACTGTGTTATGATGCATTTTTCTCCATCTGAAGATGTTGGTTTAGAGTTGCATTTAATTCATTTCTTTCTCAATCAATTGTTTTTTTGCAAATTTTATGAAAGGGAAGTTTTATTATAAGTATTTCTCCTGAACACCAGCATTGGTAATCTTGAAGCTGAAGGGATTATTCTGAAGAAGGAAGAAGAAAGAAATGAAAGAAAGAAATTTGCCAGATTAGTGGTATATACCTTATATCGTTTGAGAAGAAGAAGGAAGCATTCCACTTACTAAATTTAAGAGTGAAATGAGAAAGCAGGAAATAAGTTGCTTATTGCCTGGTGTGCCACAGAGGATGAGAAATGTCTCTGGGAGAATTATTCCTTCCCCAGTGAATCTGAAAACTTCAGTTAAAGATTTCTTCTCTTGCTAATCTAACTATAGAAAGTGTCAGCGCTTGTGCATGGTATCAGAAATGCAGCAGTGAAACGCCATTTTTCAGTTATTTTCTTCTTACTTTTTCTTATTGCTTTTATACTTTTATGTTCTTTCTCCTCTTCAAATATACATCTTTCTTCCTTTCCCCCCATCCCACTTCATTTGTTGGTTTTGTTGGGGTTTTTTTGACTGCTGAATTCCAGGTCGTACTGTTCTGGTACATATTAAATGTCATTTACTTGTTTGTTTATTTTTAACAAGTTGAATCTGAGTGATGGCTTTCTCAATTTCAGCCTTTGGTTTTGATTCTAATTGTTTTTCTTTTAATATTTTCATATATGATTTGTAATAGGGAGGAAATTGTTTGCACGTCATGCAAAGAATGGAATAAGAGTACTGTTGGTTCTGCATAAAGAAAATCTATCTGTCTAATTGGCATGATTTTAATTTTACTGGGTTATTATACAGTCGGGAATATTTTGTGTTAGCTGTTAATATTACCGTTGTTTATATTTCCTCAGAATAGAGAAAAGCAAGAGAGTTCAAATTTCAGAAGTTATTTACTCATTCATTTCTCCCATAGTTTTGAGTTATGGTAAAATTTTAATTGTAGAAAGCTCATTAAGACATTCTAGTACTGATAATTTCTGATAGTTGACTTGCAACAAAGAGGTGCTGAAGGAAATGTTTGCCTTCCTGAAATCAGTGGGATTTTGTGTGTTGATTTCATTAGGGTAGTATTCACAACTTATGTTCACAGTTGCTGTCTCACCTCTTAAACAATAAGCTCACGTGTCTTTTGAATGTGTTCATGGTTCTGCTGTGGACAGCTTTTAAAAATCACATTGCCTGTGAATTGTTAGTTGGAAATTTTCTTTTGAAGACTTGCATTATACAGATTTGCTGGGTTTTGTCTATTTTTCCAATATTTCATTTTGGGAAATAAGAAGTGAGCTTTAGTTTTAGCATGTATAAAAAAAATAATGGATATTCTAAGCAAGCTTATTAGTATTTCAAGCATTAAGAATGTAAATGCCAAGACAGTTTTAAGAGATAAACAAAAGGCCTTCCAACTGAACCATGATTTCAGACAGCTTGGTCTGAATGGCAGAACTTGTTATGAAAGTAGTGCTGTTGCTGTATGTCATCCATTTTGTAGAATCAGCCATGCGATTGAGAACTATTCCTCTTGGAAGATTAGGAATACAGCATTATCAAGTGTGGCTTTTAAAACTTTCTGTTCGTACTGTGCTTATTATCTCAAATCTACATCACATAGGCTTTTTATAATGTCATGAAAATACAGGCGGGTGTTTTTATTTTGCTGTTTGTTTGTTCTGGTTGTTTGGTTGGGATATTTTATTTTCAAACATTCTTGTTTCCACAGAGGAAGATAAATATGGTGTTTACTCCAGTCTGCTGTTCAAATATTTTCTCGCAGAGGGAGTTGTCTGTGGACATGACTTGTTTGTTGCTTCTGCTCAGGACCCTCCTGCCAATATCTTAAAGGTAAAGACCCATAGCTTTTAACTAGTAAAGTTCTAATTTCTTGATGAATTTAAATAAGTTATAAAGTTTATATAGTAACAAATGAATTAACGTTGGTGATCCACAAGAATATGTTGAGAAGTGCAGAAATATTCACACTAGCCAGATTTGGGAATTAAATTTAACTTACTAGCCTGCCTCTGCAAAAATATGGAATAAGATCCTCCTGAGGATCAGTCTAGAAGCCTGCTTATCCTTCATTTTGATTTTGGAAGAAACCCGGACAGACAAGCTGGCTGAATTGAATAGCTTGAATAAACCCAACTGTATACAGCTTCCACCAGTCTAACCACACAAAGTAGTGGAGCAACTTCTAATATACTGGGGAGGGAGAGAAGCAGCATACAATTTGCACAGATATTTTTTGCAGTTTCCTATAAAAAAGAAGAATAACATTTAGCATCTTAATATAAAACCTCCTTTATTCAGACTTTTCATTCTGGCTGGCATTTTTATACCAGGAAGTATGGTCGTCTTTGAATCAGGCTGCATAGAAAGGTTCCTTTCAGAATTCAGTGAGCTTCTAATCAAACACTGATACATTCCATTATTACATTATTATTATTATACATACATTATTACAGTCCTCATCGACACAATAAAAAATACAGAAGCATGGGGGTAATCTTAGAAAATTTCATTAAATATTTTATATCTTTCTAATGCTTCTTTTTTTCTGATATCCCAAGTAATATGCAATTTGCTGATTACTTCTGCATCAAGTGTAGCCTGGCATTTTCTTTAGGAGTATTCAGAGACTATTTCTGGTCAAGATGATTACTTTTCATTTTCACTACCTGGTGATCATAGATTGTGCCTCATCTGTTCAATATTATCTCCAGTATTCATGAAAATGTGTATTCCTAATGAAATGATATGCTTGTAGTTAGAAACATCTGAACTTTTTTTCAACCATCTTCAGCCTAAAAAAGTTTGATTTAGAGATTAAATTTTTATCATGTATTCTTCTATTTTATAGTATAATCTAAACAAATAGGTTAGAATTTTATTGTGAATTATGAATTGCATAGTAAATATCATATTTTTACTAATGTTTGTGCTTAAATAAGTGTTAATCAAATCACTGACTGATTGACCATACAGTGGTCATTGCATTTATTTTTTCCCATTGAAATTAAATGATCAAATTTAATATTTTTAGCGTATTGTATTAAAATGTCTTAAAATGACAATCCACCTAATGTGGATTTCATTTCATTCTTCTTTATTCACCTCTGAATAAATTGTTTATACCTTGTCATGATTTTCATGATTCCTGCTCATTCTACTGTTGCTTGCTACCAGTCACTGTTATATACTTCCATCTTTGTACCAGTTTGAAATTCCGGTCAGTCAGTTTGATGTGGTTCATTGAGCTCCACTGTCTGATTTTGGAATGCTCTCCTTCTTACTTTTAGGGGTAGCCACTAAGTAATGGTAACTACATTCCTCTGTGGTGATGTTATTATAAACAATTCTGGAGAGGTGCACAATGTTACTGCAGGAAAGTTGAAGAAAACAATTTTGTCTTGTTTTCTTCCTCCATTTGTGTTTTTACATATCCAGCAGTTTTCTTGTCTATGCTTTTCTACTCTTACCCCGACTATTCAACACTTCATTTACTTAACAGACAACATGCAATAGAGTTGATTTCTCCGATTTGTGTTGCTGTCTTGAAATTGTTTCAGTGAAGTAACCCTGTAATATGCTAGGCATCAAACTAGAAAATTATGTGCTTTCACAGTTGGCAAGCTTAGATACTTCTTGAAAAGTGAGTATGTATTACCTTAAAAGGCATCACCTGGCAAAGTTAGTCTGAGGCCAGCACTGGCCACAGTTAGGTGTCCAAATCGTAAAAGCAGACTGCTTTACTTGACCTTTAAAAGAGAGGACCTTCAGGTGCTTCAAGTCCTCTCCTGGCAGAAGAATGAAGTCAGGCTTTTGAAACAACGTATCTGACTGTTGAGAATAAGATTGCATTTTATTTAATGAGGTTAGTAAATAATGTATTTTCAGTGCCTGAATGGACTGTACGCTGGAAAAGCAACACTGATTTTGATATATGTCAACCTATTTGTGCTTGTTTTTTATTTTATAAAATTGAAGTATGGCTTCAGTATATTCTACAGTATTCTAGCTATTTTGCATAAAGGCAATTCTTTATGTGCCTTATGTCTTTATCGTGTGGTCACTCTATTTATAGTTCTCTGCTGAGATGCCATAATTGCCCTATTCTAATTTTATGATGTGATTGGAAGTTTCTTGAACCTATAACCAAGACAAATATTGCTGGTAGTAGGAAGGGGAAAAGACATTCTTATAGACCATAATTATCTTGAAATTGTGTATAACTAAAAGACAAGCAGAGGATAAAAAGCCCTGATCAGCTGCCTAAGATATATTATATTACCACCCACCAATTTATCCATCATCCTTTGAAAACATATTCATGCCTTTTGTAGTCAAAGCTCCTTCAGGAAATTGGCATTAAGACGTAATGCTGAAAAATTATACACCGCTGGTAAAACCTACAGAACTATATACATGCTGTTTTTAGAAAGTATTTTAAACACCTAAGAGCATTTCTGTTCAATTTATATTCTTCAACAAAGGATAACTTTTTACTATAAGAGCATAAGTAGTGGGAATCAAATAGACTATAACATCAGAAATAGTGTGGTATACCTCTTTGATCGATCATAAAACAAAACTGATTGTGTTGGTAAATGCAAAATTAATTCAATCATAATGTTTCCTTCAGCCTTCTTATATCTTGGTGTTCCATTTCCAGTACCAAATCTGATTAAGTTTAGACTGCAAATTATGAAAAACTATGTTCTCAAACTGAAAAACAGAGACGAGTAAAAAAAGATGCTTTTTTTTCTTGAGTGTTCCCTTAATTTCACTATGTTTAGTGCTGATAACTTTTATTGTTATAATTCAGAACTCTAAAATAAATGCCAACTGTTTTGAAGCTCTATATAGTGTAGATGTTTGAGAATGGAATGCAAAGTTTAATATATGGCTATGTTTATTACACAGGAAATCTTACCTTTTTGAAAGAAAAAGCAAACAAGAGGATCGTGTATTCTTCTGAACATCCTCGTAGACAAAATTAGAGCAGGCTTGCATCCACTCTTATTTAGACAGGGTACCAAACTGACTTCTGGAAGTTATAAAAATAGAGCTGCTTGTTTCTTTGTGCTCATTCTCTGTATTAGTGCCAAGATACGATGGTCCCAGGCAAGTTTGAAAAAGACCAAAAAAAAATCTGTCATCTGTGGTGGCTGCATTTGTACTTTTCTCAGTTGTACTTCAGGTTCAGACTAAAATTCTATGACTGCCTAAACAGCCTTTATGAGGTTTCTTTGCCATTTTTCCTGAATAATTCTGTTATCTAAGCCTTGGACTGTACACTGAGTATCACAGGTTTTCATGAGGAAAAATCTTATTTCCCAGTTACTAACTCATATTTATTATGAGCAGTGCTGTTTGTTAAGTTGCTATTGCCTTGAAACCTGTGCAGAGTTTGCCTTGAGAAGAAGACTTGCTGGTCATTATATGTGCTGGGAAACAGAAATGAGCATGCCATGAAGCCACATGTGTTTCCTTTAGGACTCTGGCCGGTGTTGTCTTTATTGCCATTCCTGTGGGAACCTAGAAGCCTGAGATCCAGAACTGCTTTCTAGAGCCGCATTTGTCCTGTGGAAAATCTGAAAAACACTCTGTATGCTTACAGTACCAGCAGTAAATTCATTACAGCATGAATTTCTGTTTTCAGGATGGCATTTTATTACAAGGTACTTCTGTACTCTCAAGGTTGTCTTTCTGGAGCCTCACGTACAAGAATAGAGGCTAAGGAACACTTCCTCCAAGACTAATAGTCCAAAAAAACTTGCTTTGGAAATAACTGGTTATAAGGAGGATGCTTTTCCTATCTCAGCTAGGCAGATAACCTTCTTAAAATGAAATGCGTCTCCCTGAATTCTACCTCCAGTCAAGTCCTACACCTCCCCTTGATCTTTATCACCAACTCAGTCTTTACTTTATATGTCTGGCGTCATTGTCCTTTTAAGTACAATAAGGGAACCACGGTGAAAAGAGAAAAATGCAGCGTCACTTGATAAGGAAGCTGCGAGGTGCATGTAGAGGAGTATAATGATTTATTTAAAGAAAGAAAGCAAGGTCAAAAGACTTGGCAGAAGGTTTTACTTTAAAAAAAAAAAAAAAGTCCCAAACAAATGTTTTCTAAAAGAAAAAAAGTGAAAGTATACTTCAAATACAACAGTTTGCTTTTGCGTGCTGTTTGAAAAAGCCGGCAAAAATTCAGCCTTCAGCAATCTGGTTAAACTGACTTGACCTGAAGAATAGGAAATGCACACCGATTCTTTTCTCACTGAAAAGATGAATGCAGAAAGAACTTAGCAAAATATATTCTTGTTATTTCCAGGTTTCTTTAAAAAAAAAAAAAAAACAAAACAGCTTAAACTCAAATATTTTAATTATATTAGTTGTACTCCAGTTTCCAGTGTTAAAGAACTACTTTGAACTTGACACAGTTTACATGGGTGTGAAAGGGTGTGCTGGAAAATAAATCACTTCTGTTTGAAAAGAATGAAATCCTGTTACGGGGTGCCCACACTGAGAACTCTCAGAAGTGTAAAGCTTCATCTTTGTCAAATGTTTGGACTATGTTAATAAAAAGGTTTTCCAGAACCAGGCTAAAATTCCAGGTTTCCCGTCTGCCAATCCTTGGCTGCGTATTAGGATATTTTCTTTCATGACCTTACAACCGAAATGCTAAGCTTATTTTCAGAGATCTTTCTTAGCCTGTAAAATGTGTCATAAGTGCAAACACAGTAGTTTTAAAATAAGCAAATTTTCAGGTGTCAGTGTTGGGAAATAACTATGCTACAAATCTTTTGGTAAGTCTGTAGAACTGATATTCTCAGTTGTGCACCGTAAGCAACAGTTCACTATCTCTGAAGTTGTTTATGAATAATGTTTGTTGTTTGGTATGAAATCTGTTCAGGTCAGGGCATTACACACTGCAGTAGAGTTTGCAGAAGTTTGGATAAGGGTACTTTCATTTTATTCAGTGTCTTCGCATTAGTTTTCTTGGTCCGTCATTCCCCTATTTGTTGCATTTTTATTTAAAAAAGGAACTATGAACTGATACGGACAATGATGAAATAAATAAGAAAATATTATCTAATATTCTCACGCATTCCTGGTTTTCAGTGTTGTGAAATGGAGCCATAGCGAGAGGAAGTAATAGCAAAGAGTAGCATGGCATGGCTAGAGGGTTAGCTTCTGTGTGTGTGAAGCAAAGAATATATTCACTCAGTTTAAAACAAAACAAAACTCGTAGGGTACTCTCAGTTAACTCGTTTTTTTATTCCATAAAACAGTGGAATTCTACCTCCCTTTTTCTCCTCACACAGTTCTCATTCTTCATGGCTGGTACTTTTGAATGTCAAAGAAAAAATTCCATGCAACTAACGACCTTACCTGGAGGTGGAAATAAATTGTGGTACAAGGGCCTCTGAAAGAAAAAAAAAATCTGTATCCAGTCATTTGTGTTCTTTAACAATGGACCTTGTCTTCACAAGTGTTTACAATCAAAATAGAATCCTCCTCCCTTTTGGGAGTAAGGCCCTTTAAACTGACATTTATATAATACGTTATTGAAAAGAAAATATTTACCCTTCCTTACTTACCATCTGGTGTCCTTTAAATACTAAAAATTAACATAATGAAAAAGCCTCAAATTCATGTGAGTTTAAACTATTTAAATATCATTGCAATTAGAGATCAACAGCGAATCGCAGTTTTTTATTTCCCGTGTTTCTTTAGCCAAACCTGTGACAATATTACATTGCGAGATAGCTGCATAAAACCATGTGAACAACATATTTATTGCTGCATAAATAGATAATGTTTAAAATTCTTAAGTACTATTAATTATACAGTTATCAAAACCCATAAGGATCAAAGGATTTTATATAAGAGGGATTTCACATACAGCTTGGATTATGTTGCTAAATAATAGCACAGTAGTACTTCTTTAGCAATGTAAAATAGCTTAGAGTGGAGTATGATGCCTATAGTTGGTGTAATGCATTGGTAATTAAGAGGGTGTGAGGTTAAGCTTCATTAACTGCTGTGGGATTGTATCTCGGATTTTATTATCCCCTAGAGAACATAAGAAGTGAGAGAGGTCAAACTGTTAGAATCTGATTTTTCTTAGTGCATCTGCCAACACAAGGCAAGCAAAGTAATGTGGCAGTGAACACAGAAGAACCTGGATTGCTAGCAGATGCAGGTTGTACATCATTTCACTGCGCAGATAAAAGATTTATTAACAAAATAAATTACTTCATGTTTGCAATAACACCGTCATCAGCTTGCTTTGTGGGGAAGAATATTGTAGTTGCGTTGTCATTTCATATGAGCACTTTAGGTAAGCAGTTTGTTGCCTTGTCTTAAAAGGAAGGAATTAATTTTGGAAAAAAACTTCCAAAACTTCCTTTTCTCCTTCTTTTTTTTTTGCTTTTTTTTTTTTTAGCTTTTCCATTCTACTGCATCTCACTCTAGACACAGATGGATGCCCCAACCACACCACGCTTAATAACTTTAGCACTTGTCTCCCTTCTGTATTTTCATGCCGCGTTGCAAATGCATTTTATTTGACTCCAAGAAATGTTATATATATATATATTTTTAATATATTTTAACTAATGCATTGCTGCATGCTTTGGTTTTTTGTTTGTTTGTTTGTTTTTATGTACACCTTATGAAAGACTTGTCTTTTTTAGCCTGGGAGAATGTAACAGTTCTCAGGAGTTGACACACTCGTGGCACAACATTGTCAGTCTTAAAGCTTTTCAAAGCTATATGATGTGGGGGCTAAGATATTTTTAAGCCAAAATAGGTTCAACAGAGATAGTATAGGCTGACAAATTAACTCTCATTTTCTTTGTCTTTCATTTTTGTAATGAGCGCTTTTAGTTCCAGATTTTAGAAGTAACTTTTAAATGTTTTAATCTTTTATTCCAAAATTCTGATTTTCATTTTAAGAATATGGATTGATTTAATCCTAAATAGGCACACTGTTCTGAATCATTTTTGGATTCAGAAAGTGTCAAAATGGGGTTATCTTTCTGATAACCTCAGCAGAATTTTAAGTGCTTTTTATTTATGGTAGAGAAGTCTAGTTCTCAAACAAATGATGATTTAATAAGACTGCTGGAAACTAATGTTTGTGTTTGTAATTTGTAAATGATCCGGGAGAAAGAGAGATGTGCTAAAGCCCTGCTTTACAATCTTCCATACTCAGATATTTTGAGGAAAAGCCCTGGCTCCATTGTCTGCAAATGTCACTCATTGAAACCATGTCCTCCACTGCTCTCCATGCGTGTCCAGCTGTACTGCCTTCAGTTCTATTTCTGTACAACTGAGACAGAAGTACTTGGGGGCAGGTTTGGCTGCTGATCTGCTCCACTCTTTCCATAACTCTTTATATTTTTCATTCTTTTGAAAAAAAAAATTAAAAAACCTGAGAAACGATGAATGCTTTCTGCTTCATGGACCATAAGGAAACTTTTCATAACACTGAAGAGTTGAGCAGTACATGCCCAGCCACACAGCCTTTGTCTTTGAGAACATACCTAAGTTTCTCTTGCTTATGTACGCTGTCACTTACATATGGTCAGTTTTGCAAAGAGTTCCTTCCTTGAAACAAAGAATAGCATTTTGTGTGAATGGTGCCTGAATAAGGGGAGGCCTTTTATTGCATTTCTAGTTATAATAAAGATGAGAAGAGGACAAAGCGTTTGGATCATTCTAATGTCAGTGTTTTTAATATTGTCCATGGAGTAGGTTTATTTGTGTTCCTTGCTAATTCTCCTCAGTCCCAGGCCTACTAACTGATTTTAAACTTGCTCCCTCTCCAAATGTAACTCTACAAGAATCTACTTGAAATTTATTTTCTTTTAATTATGTACTGGGAAACATGAATCCATTCATCCCAAGGAATAACTACATTAGCAGTCATTTACGCATTCTATTTAGTCTTCTACTAGGCTAATGAATGTATGCATGTTGGCTTCTCATCAGCACAGACGTACATTCAAACAGTATTTTGCCTCTCTTTCATACAGGTTAGTGTAAATAGTGGAAAAAAGGTTTAATAGAAGCTGGGGTAATAGCGATGATATTACAGTGCAAATCTGAAGGGAAACAATTTTTACTAGTTCTGCTTGTGGATCTTTACCTAAAACATACTCACTGATTATGTAAGTATATTGGTAATATGGGATTGAAATGTATTTCCTGTTCACACTTAAGTACAATGTCTCAGAAAGTGTTTAACCAAGTTAATGCATGCAGTAGAGCTGAAGCAATTGGTCTTCAAAATACCAAAGGCGGACTGCTTTTTCCAGGTTGCAGCTAGAATATTTAAGAAGCTTACTAAGAGACAATAAAGTTCATAACCACCTCATGCAAGAATGATTCTTCTTTAAAGTGCTGGGATAAAAAATGTTATGGCTGTGAGACCAAGTAACCCTAGTAATGTTTTAAGTCCCAGTGTATTACATGAACGGGTTTCTTGCGTAGAGACAAAAGATCATGGCACATCCAGGATACATTGTTCAACTAGGCATAGCAGTTATTGAGTGAAAACATTTAGGAAAAATGGCTGGGGAAATAAGTATTCCTTTGGTGTGAGAGTTCTTCATGTGCTCTTGGTCCCTTCTGTAGGGCAGAAAGGGAGAAGACAGCACCAGATGGAGCTGAGCTGACCCCATGTGCTAACTGCCTTTGTGCTGAGTCCTGGGTTTCCCTAGGTTGCTTTATGTGAACTTGGTCACTTCTAAGCAATCGTTTTTAGATGTTAGAAGTTTTCATTTTTTTTTAAATGTCAAAATCTCTTTATTATGTCACACGTTAAAAGTAAACTACCCTGGCAAAAAAAAAGAAAAAAGAAAAAAAAGGCTATTTCATCTGTGGCATCCAAAATGTTTGCCAGCTTCAGGTAAACATCTCCTAATGTGCTGTACTCTTAGCACAGTTTAGGCGCACCAGAGGAGCTAATTGCATGGCACTGGTGGTGTGTGGGGATGTGGTTACTTTGAAGTGAGGTGCTCAGGTGTCAACAGTTTCAATGTGCAACATCTCCCATTCAGGATTGCGCCATGCAAGAAGGAATGGTTCTGTGTTTGAGTGCAAGGAACTTTTTTGGCGTCACGTGAGGGCATTGGAGGTGCTTGCAGATTCCCAGTAATGCTTGGGGAACCTCATCTCTTATTTTCTTGACTTGCTTTGTTCTAGCGTAAAATACTCAGTGTGAAACCTACAAAAGCATTGTCTGTGAAGATATAAGAGCAAATGTATATTGTTGAGTGTCCCTGTCTCAAACTTCTCTTTGCCAAGTATTATGTAACGGCGAGGCATCTGATGATTCTCAAGGAGGATATTATTCAATACCCTTAAGAAAAGATTGGGAATGTTTTTCTCTTTAAGCTGCAGTAAGGTGAGTGGTAAACCATGGCATTTCCTGGCTTTCAGCTTTGCAGATGGCACAATAGCTGCCCAGTCATAGTACAGCAGGGTGAGGTGGTGACTGACTGCATCAGCAGTGAGAGCTGAAACAATGGGAATTTCATGGAGTGGGATGAAGCGCTTAGACAGGATTTGATGATATCTCCCAAAATGTGTCTGACACATTGATGGAGTTTAGCCACTGCCATAAAAAGTTGCAAAGAATATTGGGAGACAGCTGGTGTTGGTGAATGGAAGGAAAAGATACCTGCAAATTTTGCTTATGGCTTAGGGCTATATGTATACCATATAATGTAGCACTAAACTGTCCAAATGAATATAATGCGTACTTACATTTCAGGGAATAGATCTGAAATAATCCTGAATTTTGCACTTCAGTTTTAGTGGGACGTTTAACATTTTCCATTGGTACTTATTTTAACATTCAGCTCATTTAGTTCTTTCATAAACACAATTCTGCTGATAGCAAGAGTTAAAAAACGTACTTGGAAATACAGGCTAGTAAATCAACAAGTTGGTTTTTGTTTTGTTTTGTTTTGTTTTTTAACATATGGCTATGATTCGTTCTTTAAAAAGAAATTCCTTCAGTTGAGAAGGCAGATAATGTAAATTATTACATTCTTTGTTTCCCCAATTAAAAATAAGGAAATTTACTTTTGAACAGGGAAATCTGAACCTCCTCAATGCTTTCGCAATTCATTTGCTAAAGCAAAGTAAATAAATGAAAATTATTCACAGCTGAAGTGTGTAGATACAGTTCTTTCCTATAACTTTACTGAAGCAATTCCATAGAAGTTTTCTTAGTTTTCATTATCTTTAATCTCAGAGGGTGTACTGGCCAACCACTGAGAGAGAGAGGGAAACAGCTGTTCCAAAATTAGAAGCCTTTGTTCTCAATTTTGTCACTAATTGTAGGTATTATGATAATTTACATTGAAGAAGCAAAATAATGCATGTTGTTTGTAAGGTTACTTATTGTGGACTACACCTCTCCTGCATTATTTAATTCCAAATTAGCATTATGCAAAACCTGACATGGATTCAGTTGATCTTTGTTATTTAATCTGTCTTATTTCTCTGTGTTGATACCATGTTTGCCCATAAAAAGCTCTGAAAGTTGTTTAGATTTTTTTATCAACTGTGCCTATGTTCTCTGTTTCATGTGTAACCCATATTTCAATCAAGATTATCCTTCTAACAGTTTTTCAATGTGTTTCTTTATGTCCACATCTCAGTGCTCTCTCTCAAGACTTTACTTAAGCAAAACTAAGATTAAGCACAATTTTGATCTGTTCGAAGCAGATAAAGAGTTCCTTTGCCCTCTATCTTACACAGATGAGTGATAATGATGGGTCAGAAAATTGCTGTGTTTCACGCATCTCATAGGTGTAGAAGCACACTGCATAAGTGCTGAGCTTGTCATCCACCTGCTTTTTCAGCAGTACAAAACAGTCTGCACTATCAGAACATTTGTAATAAGTTCTAATCCAAGTCTACGTACACCTATGTGCAGAGCTTGTTATTTTTTCAAGCTAGAAATGTTTGTATTTGAAACTTAAGAATTAAATATGTGTTCCTTCCTTTTGCTCCTTGGTTTGTTTTCATAAGGCATTTGTCATTGGTAGGTATGCGTGATGAATAGCAGAAGAGAAGATTCAAACCATTCTGTTACAATTGTCTTCAGCCTGTGTCTATAGGCTGTCTGTTGAATGCTTTTAAATGTTTCAGAAAAGCCGGCAAGTAATGTAAACTTATTATCAAATAGGTTTAAATTCAAATTCGCAATACAAGGAGCTTACCTATTCTCCAGAATGGTTTAGGAGATCAGCTTTTAAAGAAAAATGGGCAAACAGGGATTGTGGATGCTGCTTGAGATACATTGTTTGTGTATAGTAGCATATGCAATGTTATATTTCCATTCTGCATTCTCTTATATACATGCGATCTTTTTTTGTGTGTGTGCGTAATAATTTTGGAGATTATTCACACTCAATATGATCTGGGCTTTAAGAACAATTATTTTAAACAGGTTTTTTTGATGGACTTTGGAACTGCCTACTGGATGAAGAGAACCACATTACGGCCAGCGTACATTCTTTGGATAAAACTCTGAACTGCCGTGCTTAGTGGCAGGTATCATAGAATGGCTTGGGTTGAAAAGGGCCACAATAATCATCCAGTTTCAACCCCCCCTGCTATATGCAGGGTTGCCACCCACCAGACCAGGCTGCCCAGAGCCACATCCAGCCTGGCCTTGAATGTCTTCAGGGATGGGGCATCCACAACTTCCTTGGGCAACCTGTTCCAGTGCGTCACCACCCTCTGAGTGAAAAATTTCCTAATATCTAAACTAAACCTCCCCTGTCTCAGTCTAAAACCATTACTTTAAAACCAGGTAGTTGGCATTCTTTCATTTTCCACCTGTAGGAACTTCCAGCCCCTTTGCTTGATGATAACTTCAAAACTGAACGAGTAGAAGCGACAGCTGCCAAGTCTGAAGATTGTCAGGACTCTATGCAAATAGCCTGGCGCTACCAAAATGCACCAAAAGTGGAGGTAAGTCTTTGGTATTTCATAACTTCTCGTCCTGCAGAGCAAGTGCTTTCCAACACACGACAGTGCTACAGGATTACTGAAAGTAAATAATCCTACAACAATATATATATTGATTACTAGAGATACAGAGAGAAAAGGAATTTGAGAGTTTACAGGAAATGTAAAATTTAATATAGACTGTAATAGTGTAGAAGACAAATGAATTGCTTTGGGATTTTTCAGTGAGTATTGTTAAAAAAGTTGGAATGATTAGGTCACTTACAAACTTCTCCTAGATGTAGCAGTACACAAATGGCTGATGAAGGTTTGATCGACAGTGCTTACTCGATCTCTTTAATGAAAGTATTGTGTTGAAGCAAGCTGTTGACTTGCTTAGCCATGTGCATAACAACTAAAGTAAGCGCTTGAAATTATATCAACTTCACTGTCACTAGAAACTAATCACTGTGCAGGGGGAATACAAGAAACAAGCACAGTGGTCAGTCAGTCAGAGTTTACAGCTGTTAGTGTTTTGTGAATGATGCATTCCTGTGGCTGGTGACTTATTTAATTTAATGACACAATCAACCTTTAATAAAATTACAGCATTTTTGATTATCCAGAACTGAAAACTTGTTTTGCCTATACCTTTTAGCCTACATGTTTTATAAATTCTAGTTTTAGTCATAACTGCCTAGTAAGTTCAGTCATATTCTTAAAAAACATAATTGGAATGTGACAAAATGATCTTATAAGGCTTGGCATGTTTGGTTTTCTGTGAAATTGCACAGACATGGCTATATAGTTGTGTCAGAAAAGACTTATATATGGTGACATGCCAAATCAAACAGCCTCCAGGGTAATCATATAATCTCATCAATTTTATTATTGTGGAGCTTGCTGTGCCACTTTGAACCATCCCCAAAATAAACCGTCTGATTTAAAATCTAACAGAACTCCTAGTACATTGATATGGAAAGAATTGCATGTGGTTAACAAACAGCGTTCTGATGTTCTACCAAAACAGAAAAACAAATAATTTGGCTGGGTGTGCACTCACCCTTTGTTACTCAATCCAGTATTAGAGTATTTTCTAATACAATATCTAATTTATTTGTCCTCAGTTATTAAAATTTGCTTGTGCAAAATAGAATGAAGTGATCAATCTTTGGCAGGGTGTTTCCTTTGTTATTGTTGAAGCTTTTTTAGATTGGAATATGATCATTCTGAGTAGTCGATGTACAATATTTTAATGCATAGATTTCATTAAAAAAAATAAAAGAAAAAGTCTAGTTCTTAACCCTTCTGTGTTCAAAATACTTCACAATATTCTAGTGGACTGGTAGAAATGCTCCATGGAGGAGAATTTTTGATGCTGCCTTACAGCACCCTGGATGGTTTCCCATACTCAGTAATATCATTTAATTAACAGCTTTGGTTATAATTCATTCTTTAAATTTTGTTTTGGCAGAAAAAAAAAAAAATTTGAAGGCATATTTTTCAAATGGATTGATCTAGGAAATTAGTACATTTTTTAAAGCTACTATCAACCATTTTCGAGCATGAAAGAGAAAATAGTTGTACTTTTAACTGGAACTCTGAACATGTTAGCAGAAGACTCTCCCATCCAGGATCTGCCTTTATGTGTAGTAAGAATGCTGAGTAAAAGTTGCCTTGGTTGTATTCTCGATGCCTAATTTAGTTTTTATTTGGAAGTAATTAAGAGATAATTGTTAGTAGTTTAGATATTAACTTCCCTTTTGCTGGACCTCTTACAAACTAGCTAGGTGACTGGCCTTTGTGATATTTATGCATGAGAATTACCTTGGACCTCTTCGTAAGTGTCACAACTGCTTTTTACATGTGTCCATAAACCTTGGACATCAGAAACAGATTGATGGTTTATCAGAAATCTGTCAGAGTAACAGGTCTTGTTTTGCTTGATGAGCCTTTGCCACTTTGTTAGCTTTCATCTGTTCCAGAGGTTAATTTAAACTTTTGACTATATGGATGGCCTGTTTTGCAATGCAAGACTGTGTTTTTTCTTTTTCTTTTTTCTGAATGAACTGCTTATGTTCTTGGGGCAATATATAAACTGTCACAGCATGAAATCAATTTTCTGCCTTGATTCATCCTAAATCTGAGATTTCTAGCACATTAGTGTTGCAATTAGAAACATTAACAGCAGACGGTAGCATAAAAGCACACTCTGCTCACTGACAATTTAGTGTATTTCTCCTTGTGCAAAACAGGAGTCCAGGAAAGAACAGGCCTGAGCCTACAATCCACTAATAAATTTATCACATCAAACTTAAGAGGAATGGAAAGTTTCTGCTTCACACTCTCCATGGTCATTCTGCTAAGGCAGATTATTCATGCTTACTTGATTCAGGTAGGCTTTTTGCAAGCTTCCCCACTAAGCCTGGGAATGCAGTACATTGAGGCCTATTCATAGGCTTCTGGCATAGCCTGAGCTTTTATTGCATGGTGTTTTATTATAGCCAAATCCTAGTCTCCACCCAGTTTGTAGGCACTGTGCTTATTCTTTTGAATCAAGAGAGGTTATCACCTACCTTAATCCATGCAGCAGGGTGGATTAAGGACACCAATGTGCCTCAGGATTCTCAAAGAGGATCCTGGAAACTTCTTGTTTCTTCTTTTTTGCTGTCTTTACTAAACTCTATTGGGCCTCAGTAAGGATTTGCATCTGAAATGGGCAACCTGGAGCTTTTCTCAATGAAGACATCAGATCAAAGTTCAGTTAGTCAAGGCCTTTCTAAAACATTAAGGGGGCTTGGAAGTACACAATAAAAAGATGAGCTCTGGCAGAGATTGCAGTAAAAACACTCTGATCTGTAATCCGGATAAAGAATAGATTATAGGCCAAAGAACAGCCCCTGTTTAAATTGTTTTCAGAATCCTCATTTTAAATAAAGGTACTTTTACATAAAAAATTTTGAGTTCAGTTTGATGGATCTCTACGTTGTGTTATATTTCCTTCTTTAAAATTCAGTTGCTGATAAATAAATGAACACCGGTTTAGAGAATCTGTTCTTTTAGTAAAAGTGATATAACTTTTGTAATTATGTATCAGCAATTTTGTTTTTTTTAATGCTAAATTAATGATCTGTGTTAAAATAATGAAAAGTTGGGGTTTAGTTTGGTTATTCTACTGTTTTTGTAGGAAAGATACTACAATATTCGTATTAGTTTTATTCTCTGATAACTGACCAGGTCTAACATCCAGTAATTAAATAATTTCAAAATAATTACTCTAAACCAAATTATACTAATTAATTGTAACAGTTTAATATACAGAGGTCACTCCAAAAGTAATGCCTCCCGTTTATTTCCATGAAAACTGCATTCAATACAAAGCACACAATAACACTATTTGATAGATCAAATTCTGAGCTACAAGACATTCTTTTTCAACATGGTCACCACCATTAGCCATATTCTCCAGTAAGGAACAAGAGTCTGCACGCCACACTCACTACACCTGCGGGTGTGACCCACTGTCGCCACTTCTGAAACACACCACCCACCTCCTCCTGTGCTCACATCCACTCTTTGTTCTCTATAAATGTCCAGCGAGCATCAGTGAATGTCAATGGGCGCAGTTTTTTCCACTTGTTGGCATATGACAAGACACTTTTGCTTCATCCACGCTTCCATGGCAGAAGCCATTTTTTCAGAGGCCCCTCTACTGCCATACCACCACCTGTCTCTGATATCATGGATCAGCGTCATAAGATAGGAGGCATTACTTTCAGAGGAGCCCTTCTACACACGGAAAAATGAAGTATAAAATAAAATTGTGGAAATACCTAGCATGCTTGCTTTCAGAAAGCTAACTATAAATACATGGCTGTATCTGGCATGACAGTAGTCTTTTATGGTGCTTATTTTATTAACAAGACTAACTCTAATGAAAATCAAATACTTCATGTAATATTTTGGGGCCAAAACTAAATAATCTGCTGCCCAACATACAAAAAAATATTGCGACCCCATTCTAATAATTCAGCGTACCTTTTCTCATTCCTGTTCATAGCAAGAATAGCAAATGTTGGAATTGGAGCAGAAGTTGTTCTAAAGAACTTTCCTTACATTTTATCAGATTTATTTTATCAGATTTTTACATATACATTTTATCAGATTACCGATAAAATGTATACATTGGCCTGTTTAAAAAAAAAAAAAAACAACCATTTCTGTAGAATGTTGAAAGTTGCTACGTAACCTACTGAAAAATGTTCAAAGTTGTTGGAGCAGTTCTGGTCACTCCTCAATATTCCATTGTTTTAGATATAAACAAAATAGCATTTCATTCTATGTAAGAATCAGAGCTGCTTTTTATCATTATTATTATTAATTAAGCTTCCCAGGTTTATTTTTCTGTTGATTGGAGATAGTGAAGTGATTTCAAAAGTGACAAAACTCTTGCTCAGCAGCAGTACTGTGGCAAGCATATTTAAAAATTGCTTACCAGTATTCCTTGATCTCTGCACTTCCATTCTTGGTTACCAGTAAGATTAGAATTGTCTTCTGGTACGTATTTTCCGTATTTTTAATCATTAAATGTAATGTAATCATTAAATCATTAAATTTAATGTAATCATTAATGCAGAAGTAGGTAATGTGTCTGTAGGAGAGTGTCTATTTTGTGACTTTTCTTGTGACAAATAATCATCTGATAGATCATTGTAATCACTGTTGCTGTTTCCACAGACCAGCCCAACAACATCTCTAAAGTTTGGACATTATTATGATGTTTCTAAAAAAATGTCTCCAGAACTGCTTCAATCCATAAAGTCACACAGTTTTTTCCTTCCCGACGAATTGCCTTTAGAGCCTAAACTAAGGATGTGGTAAGTTGTACTTCTGTTTTGCATTCACATTCTGAGCGCACATTAGTTGTAAGGAATATTTTTTCATCTGCACTTGCTGTGAAAAATCTTGTAGCCATATATTGCTCACAGGTATTTCAGCTGCAGTTCCCATGTCAGCACTACGCGCCATGAATGTCAGCAAAGCTACTGTGGCACAGAGGCAGCTCAGTATAGTGACTCCTCAGTGGGAGGAAGCAAGTTGGCATAGGCAATTAAGGCAGACATTACTAGGACAGCCTAGGACTCAGCTGAATACTCTGTTCAGCCCTACTGACAGTTGACTGTGGGGACTGAGGAAAACTATTACTGTCTGTCTATGAACTACTCCCTGAGCACCATGCCCCATCAGCTTTCATGAATGTGTGTCAGGTGGCTATCAGGAATATGAAGATAACCATTCACAGTTTTTAGGGCTAAGACGACAGGCCATCCTTGACCTACATAGCTTAGAATGCTATATCACATTAGTTTATTGTGTGACTTCTACTTCTTACATCCTACAGCTTCACCTAAGGAAAATACAAAAAAAGAAAAAAACCATCTGTGAGAAGAATTACTCTCACTAATTATGTGTCTTACACGGCACCCTTAGTTCTAGAGAAAATCATAAACTCTTATCTGAACAAATAACTTACTATACTTTATGTCTATCAGTGATGAATTAAGGAAGACCAAAAGGAAATAAGTGACAGCAGCAAAGACTTGTATTGGCCTGTGGCAAACACATCCATTGTATTTTTCTTAGAGACATTTCAAGTCAAGTCAAATGTAAGATATGGACTAGCAATTTCTTTGTTTAGCCCAGTCACCTAATTTATAAAATATCTAGGTTCTCTAGATCACAGTGTGGAGAGCCAACTCCCAGAAGCAGTAGTACGGTAAGCTTCATTGCATGAGATTTTCATTACAGTAGACCGTAATATAAAAACTGAGATTTATAAAATAAGCGTTTATAGAAGTATTTATAGAAGTGTGCCTTTAGTGTTGTAGAAAAGCAAAAGCCAAGACCCCAAATTTCTGTATTATGCATTCAGATATCGCCGATTTTAGTTTGATAAGATGCATACTTGCTGTGTTATGTAAAAAAAAGTAGCTGATACGCTTTCAGGAAAATAAATTAATTGTATAGAAACTGGACTTTACCTTTTACGCATTTGATTTTATAAGCCATGCTTAACTCTGATATTTTCCGTGTGCCATCCTAATAAAAGTTCATCATTCTTACCAATGACTAATTCATTTAATTGTTGATTTTTAATCATTGTTTATAATCATTATTTAATCCTTGATACTTTATTACTTATATTGGTCATATTGCCTTATTATTAGACCACAGTGCAGTTTGGAAAGAACAGTGAAGAATAAAGAACATACTGGGAATAGTGAAATATTAGAGAGAAATCTGTGGGAACTGTCCAGATCTGTTTGTGTGTCTTTCATCATTCACATAGGATCGTTTGTCTTCAAACTTTGATTACTGTCTTCCTTGACTACAAATTCTACTGGATTTGGATTTCTTGTATTGAAAAAGCTGCACTAGGTCAAAGTTAAAATGAAGTGGCCCAGATCCCTCAGCCTTTCATCATAGCAGAGATACTCAAGACCCCTCATCATCTTCGTAACACTCCATTGAACTCTATTCTGTAGTTCCATGTCTCTCTTGTACTGAGGAGCCTGGCACTGGACTCAGCACTGCAGATGTGGCCTCATGAGTAGTGTGGGAGGATAACCTACCTCAGCCTGCTGGCAGTACTCTTCCCAATGGGCTTTCTGTGCCACAAGGGCATGTTACTGGCTCATGGCTCTAAAATAAAAGAGGAGATACGCTGCACCAGTGAAGTCTACTGTCATGTCAAAGGAGGAGCTCAGAGTAGTTTGACAGTTTTGGTGTTGTTCTAGGGTTACGAAGTAGAATCTGGAAAAATACCAAAAAGTGTAATCTAGAAAACACGTAGGTGATAAACTGAAATGATATGTGGAAAAATGTGCAAAGTACTCCTGTTCTACTCTGCCATGATAAGACTGTACTGTTTTTGTTAGCATCCTTCAAGAAAACTTTGGAGTTTAGATGTAGAGTGGGGATATATGGCCTGTGATTGAAGAGTGGAAGTTCTTTAGGCAAATCTAAGAGTCTTAAAGCAAGTTAAAAACTGACATGGCAAGGGCTGTAACTGTCATCTACAGTAAGTAGGACAAGCAATAATGAGCTGCAGTAAATTGTAGCAGTGGTAGTATATGCTGGGCATGAGGAAATATTTTTCTGATGACTAGCACTAGGAGAAGTTACCTTGCAGACACAGGCTGGGAGTGCTGTAGAATCTCCATCACTGAAAATTTCTAGGAATAACTTAGGTAAATATCTGTCAGAGATAGTTTAGACATAGTTCATCTTGCCTTAGGGCAAGAAGATAGACTACCTGACCTCTTGAGGTCCCCTTCATCTTTGTCTTCTGTGACTCTTTAATTCACATTAGTCAAAACATATTAAATACAAAACTAAGTATGAATGTTAACAATTATTTCTCTGCTTGAAAAACATTTATGCTTTTCCAGAATTGCAACTGGTTTGCACTGGCTTCTAAAGCTAGTTTCAGTGTATCACAGAAGGGTAAAATATCTGTCCTCTTGATTAACTAGACAATGCTTTGAAAGAAAGATTTAAGTTGCTATTGTTAACCCTTCTAAATAGAAGTCAGTAATTTGTCCCATTGAGAGCTAGATCAAGCTTCTTCTTTTACTGCCTCTTACAGTGAACTAGGAACATAGACCTGGCTAGTTAGCACATCTTTACACAAAGGATGTCGTTTCTTAGACAAAAGTTCCTCTGTCCTTAAAGGGCCTTATCTTCATGGCCAAAGAAATACCTGGCAGCATGACTCTTAACTATATATATGGTACTGCAAAAACGCTGTAATGTATTTGGATGAGAGTACCTCAAAGAAGTATTAATAACGAGAAAGGAACTTTAAAAAAAATGGTTGTAGGAATGATTTGAGATTTCAGCAGATTGCTAAAAACGTGATTTTTTAAAATATTCTCTGTTTATTCAAAGAAAATTGACAGAAAAAGTGTTATCACTGAAAGATAATTGTACACAAACTGTACAAAGTAAGGAAATTCCTTGAAATCTGATAGGAGTGCAGCCCAAACTCAAGGTTGTGGATTTATTTATTTATTTTTTTAGTCTGAGAATTCATCGCGTTTGTCACTAACACAGTGATAGAGGAGGAAGTGGAAACTGATAGCTTTACCCAGTATATAATTTTCCATAAGTTGGTGGATGACATCTTTTTATAGTATTAGAATTTGCAAATAAAAAAAGAAAGAAAAAGATTTTTTCCATCCTCTCAAAACGTTTCCTCATTAGTTTAGTTGACACAGTCCATTCTAAATGCTTGTACTGTAGCAGAGCACAACATGATTAATTTCAGGCTGAAGTAAATTGCTACAGCATTCTAACTATTGCTATTGCAGGGTCACCTGAAATTATGTAGCCATTGTGGGAAGTGTACTTAATCCAACACACACTTTCACAGAGGTCATAAGCTCTATGTTCTGCAGTGACTTAGCTGAAAAGGACCAAATCATTTTGGTGCTTCTAATTCTCTAGCATCAATTAAGAAAATTTTAAACTGTTCTTTAGTGCATACACCCTCTGTAATTGCATCTACTGTCTGGTGCAGAGTCATTACACTGCTGCTTTTGGATGGTCAGAGGTGTAAGGGCTTCATATGGGCCAAAAAACTCTTCACCGTTCTTAGAAATCATATATCTATGTCTATGGTGTTGGCTTTCTATCCACACTAGAATTTGGCATCCTTATGGACTTGCAAAGAGAGGAGATTGTCTGGCTGACTGGTTGGTCAGATGTGAACTACCGACTGGCTTTTTACTTTACAATTAAAGAAGACCATATTGGGAGGTTTTGTACATCACTTGAAGTTTGGAGCAACTCTTTTTTTTTCTTGTGCTTTTGTGCATGTGCTTGTGTTTGCCCGCTGAAGGATGGAGATGAGGAGTACTGTGTTTGCTTTCCTTTTTGTAGTTCTGGTACATAACGCAATAGCTAACTTAGATTACTGGATGTCCTTTTGGAAAATTACTCCAGGTGGGTGGAATTGCATTGCTCTGACAGATTGAGAAGTCCTTTTTCATAAAGAAAGTAGTAATTGAGAATGGATATTTGATGCCAGGAGAAAGCATCATCCTTTTCTGGCTTAGCTCAGTAGTTCTTAGGGCAGAGCAGTTACATACTGGCCTTAGTCATGGGACCGGGTTAACGAGGCTGTGCACCTGATAGCAGCTGTTTACAGTTGCTGTTGCTAGGATATTCAGGTGTCCTTTTTGTTGCATTGCTAAAGCTGATACTTAACAGGAAGGCAAAAGTACCATCTCTGATAAGTTAGAGAATCACTGAAGAGGCTTACTTCCTACCTTCTGCTTTACTTCTGTTCCCATTAAGTTGTAATAACCAAAAATGAAGTCTGATTATTCAGGGAACTAAAACAGTTAAACTGTAGCTTTTCATTAATACTCCTAAGTTTTACCTTAAGAATGTAATTGCTTTTGAAAAAAATAATTTATCTGGAGTCTAGATTTACAGATAAATTTAGATAAAACAGGTTTAACTGTCTTGCCTAATGGGGTCTCCATATACATAATAAGGCTATTTGTCATACCCTTGATAGCCTAACCTTTGTTAAATGCTTAGAAACTATCAACAGCAAAGTCAGAGGCTCTTTTGTAACCAGGATACCTTCTTGCCAGCTCCTGCTTTATCCATTACTAAATTGATAAACAACAAAAAAAAAGTAAAGAAAAAATTGTTTAAACTCATTATCAGAATTAAATGGTGTTTAGTAACATAGCCAAAAAAAGAGGCTAGAAGTCACAGAATAAAAAAATACCTTATTTCCTTCCTTATATATTATGGCAAACATTGCCAGAAGGGTAATGCAACCTGTTTTTATAAATAGTGTTTCCATAATATTTTTCATGTCCTTATTTACTTAGCATAGTTCAAATGCAAGGAAGCCATTAATATTTTAGCCAGAAGTAGAAGAGCCACTATTTTTACATTCAGGGAAAAAAAAAAAAAACAACCTATATGCATCACAATATTTTCTTTAAACCTTTCTTTGCTGCAAAGTTTTGTGTGTGTAGATAAATTAAAGATATCTTTTATGTCTTTGTAGGTTGTTCTGTGTTTGTTTGTTTTTTAGTTTTCGAATTCTCTGGTTTTGGTAATACATTAAGCATGTTATTCTTCCGTTCATTTTTAAAAGCAAGAGTTGGCAAGTATTTTGATTGCAGAATACACTGATTTACACTGTGGATAGCACAACAAGCACTGTAATACTATCCAAAGCAAAACAAGTGTTAGGCGCATCCCTGGCTATGGCTACAAGGTAGTTGGAAACTCCATCCTATTACTGGTGAGCAGTAGTTTTCTGTCATTCCCAAGAGGATAAAGGAATATGAAAAAGATACACAAATGCTTCTGGTTATTCTGAAGCTCTGCAGATTTGCTCCAGCTCTGGCAGAAGAAGGAAGAAATTATTGCACTACACAATCCTTGTTTATATGTGAACACTTACTTAGAGAGAGAAAACATTTTGTCTGATGCAGATGCTAAAGCCTTTTTCCTGGCCACCTACTCTGTAAACTTAAACATCTAAGACAGAGTAGGTATTACATTTGACACCTGTCCCTTTCACAGCTGATAGGAAAGTAATCCATTTCCAAAGTGACAATTTACTCATCTGTTTGAGATGTTTTATTTTGTATAGCAAGGCAGATGTTACACATTAAAAGTCATGTGGAAGTGCGTATTGCCAATTGTTTGCAGCTGTGGGTTTCATACTTAGTATGTTAGTATTACTAACTTAAAGTACTAAAACTAAAAGCAAATTGAGTTTAATTTCAAAGCTCTCTCTTTCTATTTATGTATGAAGTGTCATCTGAATGGTTTTTTATATTGGATATTTTAAAACTTAGAATTATTATGAACATAAAGTTATTGTAATTTCATTGTGGGCCTTGATAAATCATCTTGTGGTTAGAGTTTGAGTTGACACTGTTCTCCTGAAAGCACTGCAGAAGCCTATGGTAAAGCAACTCCAAATACTCAAAAATTCTTTCCTGTGCAAAACTGTGAAAGCAAGCTTTCTCATGTTTACTTAGGTGTTCCTTAGTAAAATAAGTAAAATATACATGAATAATATTCAAACAACTTTTTTTGCTTTCACTAAAGTAATGGGAAGTTTCACTATTGTTATTGGACCAAACCTATGAAGTGATGGCTGTAACTAAGACGATTTAGAGGTAAATTTTTCAAAATAACCATATTTTCCAAGAAGATTGGAATCCACAAGTCTTGATGGTAATTAGTGAGATTGTAACAAAGTACTGAAGCTAGGAAAGTTAGAGGGCTTAAACTCTCAGCTTCAGTGAGGAGCCTACATCAAGTCCAGGCACAAAAGCCAGTATGTTCTATGGGATTTAAGAACTAGTATGTCTCTTTTGAAAGTGAACAGCTGGTGTGATTTTTTTTTTTAAGTGAAGATTAGGACTTTCTGTCCTTTGCCTTTGTCCTCTGCCTGTGGACTGGAGAGCGTGGCTAGGATGAGTATCAGAAAAAATGCATTGGAGGTGCAGGAACTGGAGGTTCCAAGACTTTGAGGAGAAGGTTTGTTAAACTTCCATCTGGTTTTAGCTGCCTGAATTTAGGCAACAGTTTGCTTATTAAATTTTCCTTTCTTTTTTTCATTAGGTTTGGGGGGGTTGTTTGTTTCTTTGATTTTTAATCTTAGCAGTTATTTTCCAAATAACACATAAACATAAATTATACCTCACAATTCTGCTGCTTTGCAAATAAAGGAGTACTAACACCTGACTGGATGAATACAGAATAGATCTGTAATAAAACAGAATGTATTTTATGCTCTGTTGTGGTATCAGAAAGATTACTAAAAATAAAAATAAGTTATGTTAAATGAATGTTTTAAAGTAAGTGGAAATTTCATCTCTTTCATTCCTTGTTGGTTTTGATTCTTGTAGTGCTTGTACATATGAAAGCTTTAAATAATAGAAAGTCAGCCCTGTTCTCTAGGGAATTGACTAGGCGTACTCAGAATAACAATTGGGTAGCTATTTGTCTGCTATAGAACATTAATACTATGCTGTGATGGTTGCAGCTTTAAGTCGCCTTATTAAATCGTTGAACTTACACATGTGAGTGAGCCTGACATAATTAAGTTATCTTAATCTCTAAGAGATTTACCTTTCACAAAATATCTGAATGCTGAACTAGTTAACATGAACCAATCACAACTGCTTTTAATGGCTACTTTATTCAGAAAGGGTTGGGTTTTTTTCCTTCTATGAGATACTTCTACACTGAAAGCTGCATCTATCTATTTTTAATACAGCTATTAGAGAGTATGTGTTACTAAACTATTTCTTCTTTCCAACAGTAATATGAACTGTGGTTATGCAAGGCTGCTTCAGTCCATTCAGAGTGTCATTTACCAGGAGGGATTTGATGGCTCTCATCCCCAGGTACTGAACACGTTTGTACTCTGCTATTATCCTGAGCTGAGAGTTTCTGAATTTTCAAGGGAGAAGCTGTTTCTAAACATTGTGAAAGTAAACAAGAAAAGTAACTGGAGATTGTGGTTCATAATTTAGTATGCATTTGGAGCTTTTACCTGTTTTTAGCAGATACGCAGAACATTTGAAAAAGAACCATAGGCCAGGATTACTACTCTGTGCAATTAGCGTGCCAAATGGCTTGCCAAATACAGTGAAATTAAATAATGTACTTTTCACCTACAGAGATCTTTTTTCAAACCATTGTATTAGCAATAATGTGCTCAAGCTTCCCGAGACTGAACATTTAAACTCACAGATTCTTTCAGTGCTGTGGTAACTGGAGTGAATTTTTTAGTGAGTTAAATGGTGTGTAATTTTACTTCAGTTTAAGTATCAAAACATCTTACTAGACTTGTGAAGATCACTCCTCATAAATCATCACAGACTTGCAAAGATGACTTTAGTTTTCATAACTCGTACTGTGGGTAATCAGAAATGTTCCAAGTTCAACAAGATAGAATGGAAACCTTATTTCTAGTTTGAACAATGTCTCTCTCCTGTTTTTGGCATATCAAATAATATGCCACTCCTTTCAAGGTGATGTATATGAAATAAATGATATTGAGGCTTTATTGATAGCTATATTCTTTATACAGTAGGAGTATTACTGGAATACAAGTTGATTAGTATAGGTGCTGGATAATGTCAATACAATACAAGACTATTTGTGTGGAAAATAACATTGGAATGGATGTATTCCTGTCTAAGAATATTTTTAGAAGCATTATCCACATAGAATGCTTGCATTTCAATTTGGACCATTGGCTATTTGTGCTCAGTCCCAGCATGTCCCCTCTCCTGCCTCACCCTGAGGCTGACCTCTCCACTGGGACTGGAGAGCTCATGGACTGCAAAAGGTAGCAAGGAGCCTCCTCCTGATGGGATAGGGCTGGTGCTTCCTAGCTGTCTCACCAGCCAAGTCTAACAGGAAAGCAGCATCTTTGCACATTCCTGATTTTTTTTTTATTATTTTTATTTTTTAAGTTTTAACCAAAATAAAGATGTGTGAGAGACAATATTTGAGCTTTTTTTCTTTCTACAGCCAAGGAAATATTAAATATTGTGGATAGTGGTATTCTGTACTTCTTGTTCATTGTTTCAGAATGTCTTGAGCCAGTAAAGACCAAAGAGCAAGTGAAAACCAAACCTTTAGGTCAGACACGTTTAAAAGGGTATGCAAATGTGTAAGTCTCTTAGGTGAAGCTTTAAAGTTTGAAAAATAATTATTTCTCAAACCAGTTTACCCATCTAGATGGCTGTTATCACTTGCATACTCATTTCTGTGTCAAAGAAGACAATGTGTATGAATTATTGAGTGCAACCTATTACTGGATGATTATTTTTTTGGAAAAGTTTCCCCTTTTCCACATGCATTATGTTTCTCTAAACACTCACATTTTGTGCATTTGTGTGGTATATAATGCACACTTCTCCAAGAATGCCCAAATTTGGACGTTGTTTTGGCCCAGAACAGATCTTGGAACATTTTATGTTCCAAATCTATGCAAAAGTAATCTGTTACTTTATAATCCCTTCTTTGACTGAGCCTTGAGAAGTAAGTAGCTAGAAATAAGAATAGTAGAGTAAGAACCAGCCTGTGTCTTTCTGGACCTGTGTTCTTTCCTCTGTATTATGAAAGCACAAGCATTGGAGAAGTTTGTTCATCTATGTTCTTCCACCCAAAGTGATGCTCTCTCTTTTGAATGGGTCCTATTGGCAGTGGCTTTCATGAAGTTTAGGGAAAACTACAAGGGCCTAAATATAAACTGAAAGAGATTTACTACTGACTATTAGTAGATCCATTAATCACTGCGTGTGAGTGACAGAAGACAACACCTCAACTCTTTAGTGCCTTTTGTATTGTGCAGCATAAACTTTCGAAAATCTTTGGAGTCTGAAGACCTAGAAATATGTTGCTTGTTGGGTCTGAGTCCAAAGGAAACGTTTGACCTGACTGGTAAAACTTTCAGATATTTTTTGCTACTTTTACACCAATATGGCAACAACCATCCCTTGTTATTGGCTCCTCTTTACATACTACCAGTATTTGAAGAGGAGTGTGGAAGAAAGTGAGTAGAATGTGACTCAACCCAGCTGACAGAGATTTGACACAGTTAAGGGAAGTAGTGAATTTTTAGAGGTATAGACCTCTTTAATAAACTAGCTAAGCGCATCTGGTATTAAGTAAGATTAGTTAATAATAGCATTTTATATTACCACCTGTAGCAATTGGACAGGTCAATACAATGGGAACATTACAACAGAGGTGCAATGACAGAAGATTCTAGGTTTGCAGGAGAAGGCTTCACCAAAGAAAGATCTCCAGAAAGAGAGCCTTCCTCAGTGGCAGTCAGCCCTTAAATGCAGCCTAAGAGAGGTGCAGCCTGGCTCCAACCCTTCTGGTCACACAGGTGCTCCCAGGGCTGACCAGCTCCTTTCCCCAAGTGCTCAATCAGTGGTTCAGGCCATGACTCAGCAGTTCCCATACACCATCTGCTATTTGCTGGTGTGATGTCCTGTCTGTCTTGCATGATCCTTTGGGTCTTAGGACAGCAAGTCTTGTTTGTGGTACTAAGCTACAGAAGGGTTTGGTTGAAGTTTACGAAAACAATGATTTGCCAGTTCACACTGACTTAAGCATCTTTGTTGAGAACTATGTGGAAATTCAGGCTGTGAATCACCTGTAATCCAGAAATCAGAGCATCAGTTTTTGTTTAGTTTTTTTTTTATATGATTTTGAAAATCTCTGTGTAGGTTTTTACTGCTGGTCACTAATTATGAATGCTTTTTATATTTAGTGTGGTTCTACACCATACAAAATAGCTCGCGTGTTTCAGAATTATTTTCTTTTTATAATATTTGGTAGCAAAACTTTCACAGGCAACTTTTTTTCATTAACATTTCTTTGGTATATTTGGGAGCTCAAATTTTTGTGTAAGAAGGCTGGGGGAGGATGTTGGGCTTTTGTTTAAGTTAGCTTTTTTAAATTCATTGTAATCCTTGCTGCCAAAGCAATCATTACAACAACTACATGAAAGTGGTTTAAAAAAAAAAAATCCAAACTAAGAGTTTAACAAATATTATCCTAACAAAATCTTTCTCTTTTCTGTTTCGTATATGTTTATTGTGAAATTTTGAAATACCAGAACTCTTTTTCTGCGTGTTGAATATTCACTGTATCCAGATAAAGTAGTTTTCATAAGTGCCTGTTTTTGCTTAAGCAAATGTCAAGAAATTCTTGAATCACTGAAGTCACTAAAATCACTAATAACATTAGACTAGATTTAGTCTTCCTTTTCCCATTAGAACTGTGGATACCTGAGTCTAACAAATACCGTATAGAGAAGTCAGATTTTACCTTTACTGTTCAATTATCCGTACATTCACATGGACATGCAAAAAGTTAACTTTACATAATTGAAGCCTAAAAGTCTTAAAAGCCTACGAGGCTTAAGAACACACTGGAGCTAAGACATGTATTGCTTTCACAAAGATTGTAAGAGAATTGGCAGATTGGTTCACTGTGTGAGCTGCGAGAGTTGGAGGAATGGAGAGCCATGTAGTATTGACTGAGTGTCACAGCTAAGGCTCTGTCTCCCTAGTATGGACATGGAAGCGTTTCTAAGAACAGCCTCTTCTCTCACCAGAACCTGTCCTCTGGACTCCCAAAACAGCTGTACAATGTTTTGTGCTTGATAGTTACTGGTCATTCCTGCTGCAATTCAGGATGGGGAGATGAATGACTACAGTTTATTGAAGCATATAATTGTAATGAAAAATAACTGTACGTCTTATCTAAACTAGGATTTTAGGTGTTAAAAAAAAAAAAAAGAAAAAAGAAAGACAGAAAAAGGATCTTGAGCTGTAGAAAAGCAACTTTGACCACTTTGTACTGGAATTCTTTCCATAAGGGTGCTTATTTTCTGTCTCAGCCATTGACAGTAAGTATACCGAGGATATTTCTCAAAGACTACCAAGTAAGGTCATGTTGAATAAGCAGAAAAGAGATTTTTCATCACGAGAGATGATGTTTTAGTTGTATTGTTAAATTACAACTCTGGCTTCACAATCTGCCTCTTCAGAAATGGGGCTATACCTTAGCCATTGTTCTGCTGACTTCTGTTCCAGCAGTATCTTGCAGGGCTGCAAACAGTCTTTAGTAGGTAACACAAGGCCATTTAGGATGTCGCATGTTGAAACAGCTTAAATTCTAGTATCCAGTAGCTAACTAAAGAGAAGTGTGCTTTGGAAAGTTGAAAATAGAAGGAAAAGTTATGTGTGTATTCTTGGGCCCTTCCAGTAGACCAGCTTACAAGATCTGGGAGAAAGGATTGCCTTACGTATTTTTTGAAGGCAGTAAGAAGGAGGAGAGAAATGAGAAGAAAAATAGTAATGTTCTAGGATTCTCTTTCAGAATATACTGTATGTAACTGGCTGGTTAGCTTTAGAAATTGCAAATTAGTAGTTTTACGTTTTTCCGTGCTGACTTGTTATTCTTGCATTTACTTATCTAATGCAGTGTGTTATCCAGCTTGTAAAAAGAAAACAAAAAAAGACATTCCAACTGTAATTTTCACCAAGATCCCCTGAGATTAAGTTGTGATCACTTGAACTGTTGAATTATTATGGGTATTCATTCTATAAATTGTAGTAGTTTTTAAAATTATATACAATGCAGTATTTTTCTCTTCGTGTTTAAAAAAGAATAATAAGTGTTGTGTTCTTTTTTTAATAGAAAAAACAAAAGAATATTTTACGGATAGGAATTCAGAGTCTTGGCTCCCTGTTGTGGGATGACGACGTTTGTAGCACCAATAGTCCTGAAGATATTCATAGTCTTACAAAATTTCTGTACGTTCTACGTGGCCTCCTCCGAAAATCTTTGTCAGCTTGCATCATCACAATGCCCTCTCACCTCATTGAGGTAAGAATGCTACCTTTGCTATATGTCCTAGTTGATGCTGCATCTGTTAGGAAAAATTGGAAGTTTATGGGGGAAAAAAAAAAATACAGCTTTAAAAATTGAGAAAGCTCTTTTGATTCAAAGGGCAAAGTTAAACAACAACTGTATTTTTTCTACATCTTTGTGGGACAGTCATGCTGCAAACAGGCCTAAATAGTTATTCCTTTTATCAGTCATAGTCAGAATTTCAGAAATTCTGAGCAGTATCAGAGCAGAGAAACTCCTGCTAGGAATCTTTTTTTCTGCTTTTTTGGGGGGTGGCACTTTTACACCACCAGAGCACAGTTTAGAGTTTCAGTACAAGACATTTTAATCCACTGCCTTCATTTGTCATACCCATCCTGATGATGTATGACCTTGTTTTTAAAGCCAGGAATTGAAGGATACAGATTTACTCTTTAATTCTAATATTCTGGTTTGTCGGGAACAGGAACAAACCAGATATTATTCATTATTGATTGTAATAAAATAATATGGGATAAAGCCTCATATTATATATAGTTTCATCGTAGAAGGGAGATTTTCGTTGTTGAATTAAAATCTTACATTATGTAACTACATCATCCTCACATACATATAAGAAACAAATTGAAGGATATAATCTTTTGGGATTTTGTAGACGTATCTGGGAAGTTGTTTTTGTTTTCATTTTGGTCAATTCTCTATAAATCAATTCCCCCAGAGTGCCTGTGAAATTACATCTCATTTTCTAAATAACTTTTGATTTTAAAGTTTAACAGAATTACTTTACAGTAAGTGACAGAATATTCGGAAGGGGAAAAAATTGGAATGTGGTTTCCAGAATCTTCGCAGCTTTAAATAAATGAGAGCATTACTTTTTTTGTTGTTGTTGTTTTTCTTTTTCTTTTTCTTTTTTTTCAATTGTGAAACTTCACGTATCCTTCTTTAAGCACTAAACTGTAGAGAAAACTGTCATTAGGAGGAGCAAAGCTGCTGAGGGTTCCTTATACCCCACATTACTCAGTTCCCAGAGCCCTGCTGTGTAGTTGTTCCACTCTCCAAGAAGCCTGTTAAAGAGCCCCTGAGAGCATGTGTACAGCCCTCCATGTTAATAGTTAATTGGTGAGGATGGCAAGATGAGAGGACAGCCGAACATGTGGTCTCTCAGGCTCAAGCCGTAGACAGACCTTTAGTTATAATAACAGCAGCTGCTCACATTCTCACAACCCAGCTACTCACCATTCTGTTGCTGAGGTTTCTTACTGGATTAAAAAAAGTAAAGAAAATATCTTTTCAAGAGAATAAGAGAGAGCATTTGTTTGGTGGGGTTTTTTATTTTCCTAGTGCATTTCTGTATATATATTTAATTTGATCAGAATAAGTTCTAGCATATGCTTTCTCTTTTGAATCTTAAAGCCAGAACACTGAAGGCATAGGAAATGCATACTGTTTTTCTGAAGATGTAGTAAATTCCACGTTTATTCACTGAACAATTATTTCTGTGTCTGCCATATGCTTTTGCATATTATCTTTTGCTGCAAGTAAAATCTTCACATAATAAGAAAATAAAAGATTTCAAAATGTGAAGTGTTATCAAGCTATCATGTCTGCATAATATATACAAAGAAATGGTTGCATTTGAAAAAATAGTTTTCAGTCGTATCTCCTGCCATATCTTGTCCCCGACAGTTCTAGTTACTCTGGAGAAGAAGAAATAAAACTCACAATTGATAATGCTGATTTTCAACAGGGACAATGCTATTCCAACCCAGACCAGATAGTCTGGGTTGCATTTTTGTATGAATTAAATCAAATACTTATCTGTGTAGTTAGTGATTCGCTTCCTTTATATATTTTGCCAAGTACTTGTCATGTTATTCTGTGACAGGGAGTAGGCAAATTAAATCCATGTAGTGTCGTTCTTTCAGAAAGTTTAATTTTGACTTTACATTTCAGAAATTGCATCTTTGTTCTTGGATGATAAGACAATGAGATGAAGCTCCCTGTATATCTCGCGTTCTCATTGTTTTGTATATTCTCCCATGCTGCTTTCTTCATATGTTTTTAAAGTCTTTTTTTTTTTTTTTTCAGTCATAACTCACAGTCGTGGAATACAATAATGCTCTTATTGTTTGTTCACTTTTTCCTACATACTAATATATGCTTTGTCTCTTCAGTGTCTACTGAACGTTAAACAGTGATTTTGTTTGTGATGCTTTTCCCTCTGTTGGTACACACCTACCAATGTGGATCTAATCCATCTAGTTCACTGCTTTGAATTTAGTGAGTTTGAATTGCATTCGTCAGTTCGTTCCCCCAGTTTGATGGAAGACTGAATGTCTTCACAGCCTTCCATAAAGATGTATTTTGGGAAAAACCACAGATTTACAAGAATGTGGTTGTGTACAGAGTTTTTTCAGACCAAGTTAATGGAATTGTAGTCCCCTAAAGAGCACAAATTCCCTGTTTTATTGATGAAACTTCTAGCGCAGTGTATAAAGAAAAACAAATATTCTATTCTTTTCTCAACCACAAAACCAGGAATACATTATTCTGGAAGCATATTTCAAGAAAATGACACTAAAAACTTAACCAATTATAATTTTTATACAGATGATATGTGACAAGTTTTACTTGATTGATATTTTCTCCTGATTGAACGTACTCTTATTTTACCCTGTCTGTCAGGTAATAAATATTGAGATACTTATGAATGTGATTAAAACAGTTGATGGAAGGTTATTTGTCAAGGCTTTCTACTGCTTCTTGAAAGTGAATTGTGCCTCTGAAATAAGATGGTGCATTTGAAAAGGGAAAATTACTTACATTTTTTAAATCTAGCAAAAATGATCAGGGAGGACAAATTGCAGAGGGATTTAATTTGTTGTTGCGCTTTCCAAATTAAGAAATACTATCAAAACTAGCATGAACTCCTGTTTTCTGTATTTTGATCACCTACGTTTTTAGCACACAGCGTTAAGAAAAAAAATATTCTGCAGAATGTGATCTTAATGTCACTGCTTGATGTTTGCAAAAAAGTTGAAATGCAAAATACTTTCATAATTCCGTTCCCCTTGTTTCCAACTCTGTATCACTTAAGTAAACAGTCAGGTTCATGAATATGTATTTTTTAAGTAGATTATTATTTTCATTTGAAGACGCGTAATGCTTTCATTGAAGCCACCCTTTATTTTGAACATGAAGCTGTATTAGTGGTAAGGACTAACCACCATATTAGTCAGGATGTACCAAGGGAAATTAATTGACTAATGAAAAGTCAGTATGGATAAGTCGCAGAAGTTACAGAACCTGTCCTCAGAGCCTGAAGTTCTGTTTAGCAAGTATTTTCGTTACTTCATCCAGCGTGTTAAAAAATTGATTTCCTGCAATATTAATGTTTTGATGCTTCGAATTAACCGGAGTGCATAAATCACTGTATGTTTCAGTGTAGAAAAATTCAGAAGCAAACCTTTTTGCATTCATAGCCTTTTGTGTTCACAGTGATTGCTTTAGCAGCTAAACTTGAAGTCAAGCAATAGTGCTTTAGAATCCATTGCCAATACAGAATAGAAGTCTGTGAGTTCGCAAGTGTAAAATGCTGAATAACTTTCAAATGTATTTGTGCATGTATATATTAGACACCAACTGTATTAAGATTAAATGCCACGCATTTTTCTATATCTTCCGTTGAATAAGCTTTCAAAATCCTCTTCTGAATGGAGACTGTGGAGATGAAATGATCTTTATATTTTACTATACTGTTTTTTTAATTAGCTTTTGATTGTGGCTTGCACAACTGTATGCAAGAAATACAATTTAACATCCATACAAAGAAAGGTTGAGACTCACGAGTTTATGGCAGTTATTCTTGTGTTTCTCATATAGTTTTCACATGTGAATATTCTGTTTTGGATATTCTAGGCATTCATAGAAGCATCTTAAAATTATAATCTAGTAGCAAGTCCAAAGACACATTAAATACATATTAAAATGTAAATTGTGTAAAACATTTTCCTTTTAATTTCTATTATTGTTTATAGCTTTTACTAATCAAGTTATAGAAATGTTTTCTTTTCATAAAACAAGTTTATGCTGCCAAGAGGCTGTATCACCACCTCTTATTTAGTGACAACTACTTGTTTCAAACACAAAGACATTGCTCATCTGAAACGTGTTTTTGCACCCATGTTAACTGTCTTTTAATTTACCTACCTATATTATATTGACAAGTAGTCGCTTTATGGGTTAAAATGTATAGCTAAAAAAGCCTTCTTATTTTAATAAGTTACAGTTTAGAACACTATAAACACAGTCTACCACCACAAGCATCAGCACATATTTAATCAAAAAATTATTCTTTCGAAATGATTATGTTAAACTTTAAAATGTGATCAGTATATGCAACTTTAGAATATCTCATTTTATGTTTTATCTATGTAATCTTAAAATACAGACATTGAAACTTCAAAAATATGAAGTGCTATTTAGTACTAAATCTTTCAAACGCAATATTAGATCTAAACAGTTAAATATCCCATCACAGTATGAAGATAGTCATCTGTTCAAGCATATGGAATCTTTTGGCTTCTGGACTAAGTAGTTAATATAATGCCCAGTGTCCAGACATGGACACAACTGTTATGGAAGCAGAAGGGAAGAGGCTCATGTATTGAGCCCATTTGGACAGTGATAAGTAAAGATTAGAAGACAGTCTTTAATGCAAGACAAAGTAGTCATCTGCTTTAAGCAAGTAACTCTGTTGGAAAATGGAGATAGTATTGTTTTGGAGCAACGCTAGATTTTTCACTTAAGTAGAACAGGAAGTTCTTGAAAAAAAAAAAAAAGCCCCTGTGCACATTGTATTAACTAGGGTTTTTAACTGTTGTTTTTCAGTACAAAGAACAATGATTTCATGTTAATTTTATAGTTAAAATGTTGCTTAAGTATTTTCTAAGTGTTTTTCACTCCCTTAATATTGAATTTCTGTGCAGCATTTGCTTAGTAATGCTTTTATATGAACCTTCAGTGTTGTGCAAAAACCCTGAAATTTCAGAATCTAATTTTACATCTTTTTGTTTAGACATGCTCTATTAATTACAATATAATCATAATAAAAAGGAATACTGCATCTTTAATGATGTTTTTGTGCCTGTGTAGTTAAGCTTTAATGCCAGGGGAGAAAAAAAAAAAAAAGAAAAAGATTAAATTAGCCTTGTAACCTCTTTCTCTTCCAGACTGATGATGGAAAATAAAAGCTCTTAGCCACAGAATGTAACACTTAGAATTAATATTTAATTAGACCAGCAAATTGTACACCGTGGCTGAAAGCTTCCAAAGAGTTGTTAGTGCCACAATTGACCTACAAGTTTAATAATAACTCACTTCTAGGAGCAAGTGCCAGTTCAGCATAGTGGAGCCACTGTAAGAAAGTCCTGTGAGATTAAAATCAGCAAACCAAATGGCAGGCGAGGATTCCTGGGATGGAGCCTTCTGGAAGGCTGGGAGCTGGAGTAGCTTTTCAGCCAGGATTCAGATGAGAACAGTGGGCAAAAAAAGCTGATCCCTCCTGTTCTGGGAGCTTCTGGTTGTAGGCCAAAATCCTAGAACAGATTTTTTTCTAAATGTTCTTACTGCAGCTATTAATTCATTTCACAAATCAAATAATGAATGACTTACTTATCCCCATGTTGTAATTAAGCTTTAATACAAAAAAATAATCTTCAAATTCCTTGGTCATGAATTTTCCTCATGGAAGAAGAGCGCTCTTTTGGTATGATGTGTATTTTTATATGTTTGTGTTGCATAACATTTCATTTTTATATTATCTGATTTCTGCATAAAAAAGGTTCTTGTTATCTCATCTGATCCAATGAGAAGTTTATCATAATTTTAGGAAATATATAAATTAAATACAAAATTTGTACGCGTTGTAAAATATAATATTTTGAAAGTTGACTGGTTTAATATTACCTTTCACTTTGTGAACAATTAAAATGTAAAACCAATAACTCTGTTAGATACCCACCTGAGCCTTAATCCTGTGACAAATTATTCTCCTGAAATAGGGCACCATAAGTTCAAAATTGTGCAAACGCAAAGCAGCAGACTGAGGAAGGAACATTCTGCATTATTTATTGGCTAGATCCTAAATAATTAAAGAAATGCCTACTCATTAGTTAAAAATTAAAGCAGGTGAGGGCCTTGCCAGCAGAGGGAGCAGTCATGTCTTTCCTTAGGTTCCCATCATTTCCAGCCTACCCATCATTTCCACCCTACCTCTTCTTACTGCCCAGCCAGTATCCCATCTGGACCTAGCATTGCCAGACTGCTCCTGATGACAGCCTATAATTTCATACTGAACGAGGGATTATTTTTTTAAATGATTTTATTTTTGAGAACCTTGCACTTGATTAAAAATGTCAGATAGACGTTCCTGTTGATCTTTCTGTACTATTAATTGAAATAATAGTGGAGGACTCTTTTGGTCACCTGTACGTAAACGGCAATTGACTGTTTAAGGAGTTTTAAGTTGCAGCAGTAGTTAGCCTGAATTGGAAAGCAAACTGCGGTGCATTTTTTCAGGCAAAAAGACAACAGAAGGCACTCTTAAACCTTTTTTATTTTTAATCATGAATAATTCCTAGTATAATCTTAGGATTTTAGTTAAGCCAGTTAGTCTCAAATACGTTCATTTCAGCGATTTTGTTATGACTCTATCTACTTTTACATCTGTATCTCCTACACGATGACCAACTTGTAGCACTGAATATTTTAAGTGTTCAGTATTATTTAAAAAATCGTTTCGAATGGTTGTTTAATCTCTGAGATATTAAAGACAAATATTAACGCACAGTTTTTCATTCATTTGCTTTTATACTAATGAGACAAGGTTATTATCATAGAATCGTTTGAGTTGGAAAAGACGTTTAAAAGCCATCTAATCCAACTCCCCTGCAATGAACAGGAACGCCTACAGTTCAATCAGGTGCTCAGAGCCCTGTCCAGCCTCACCTAGAGTGTCTCCAAGGATGGGTATGGGGCTTCCCCTACCTCTCTGGACAATTTGTTCCAGTGCCTCACCACCCTTATTGTAAAAAACTTCTTCCTTACATCCAGTCTAAGTCTCCCCTCTTTTAGTTTGAAACCATTTCCCCCTGTCCTGTCACAACAGACACTGCTAAAGAGGACCAGGTAGTGTTCTCAGGAGTTGCTGGGCTAATTTCAGCCCAAATCATGTACTGATTTCTGTCCTTTGCTGGAGAAAAAAGCAGGAGGACTCAGTCAAGCTTATTTCCTTCAGCAACTACGGTAGGATCCAAGCAACAGCCTTGCTTGCCAGAGCAGTTACTAATCACTTGCAGTCTGCACTTTCAGTTCATGAGTGCTGAGGAAATAGGAGTTAGAAAAGAACAGAGATTCAGCTCAGAAAGTGTCGCCCTGTGGCACCCCATACATCTGTCACCTTTTACTGCCAGGTAATGGATAGATTTTCAGCACCCAGAGCTTTCTGGGCTTTGGACTCCTATGTCATCATATTTTCATGGCACCCCGAAGCCATAGTCACTGCCTTCTAAACCAAGCCTCAAATTAAAGGGAGTAGGCAGGGCTTGAGCAAAAGACAGAGTTCACTTCCCCACACTCTATTGACTGGCTTGTGACTCTGGACAACTCATGACATCTTTGTGCTTGGTACATTACTTGTAAAGGAGGAATGCAGCATTTGCTGATTTTTTTGTAAAGCACTTGGAGATCAACCGATGGAAATTTTTATTTAAATTATGCAGTCTTTGTTCTCACTTTCATTTTGTGGATCTCAACAGCAACTGTTGCTGATTTGCTCATTTCATTTATATCAAGTCATCTCTCGTTTGGCTGCTGGCCCTTGACAACATTGTAAAGAACCTCTCAGGTCTTCAATGGCAAAACAGACAGATGTTTTATTTTAAGTACCAAGGCTTTCTGGCAATTAAGTCTTTTTTAACTAATATAATAGGCAAGTCTAGGTCATCTATCCTCACTAAAGATCCAAAGATACTCTTGTAGTGTGTGATATTTAGCTTTTATTTCATGACTGATCATTTTTCTTGAACATTTAAATCCAGAATGTTTAAACGGGATACCATGTCATCCACCTGCATCTGATACAATTGATAATAATCACTGCTGAGTTCACATAACAGTGACGGTGTTTCAGATGTAAGAGAAGGTAACCATGGCTCAAATTAAAATTTTGAGTTTTCCAGGTAGAAAAAAAAGCTAGTTCTAACTTGTTTGACAGTTGGAAGACTCTGAGTTTTTGCAGACTATCAGTGCAAACATTAAAAAAACCAAGGCCTGGAATTAATACATCATGTAACGTATTGGCCAACAGATGCTTTGTCACTTCCTTCCCTTTTTTGTGAGTACGTTGCCTCTAGTTACCTGCTTTGTATCTTTGCTGCTGTAACTTGTATGAAATTATTCAAAGATACTATTCACTGCATGAAATTTTCTAATTCAATATAGTACATATCAACAAATGAGCCAAAATCAATACTTCTCTGATTTCATCCATATGAACAGATATTTATGCATGTTCTATTGCAGTCAGTAAAATTCTTCAAAGGTAGAAGAAGATGCAGAATATTGAAATGTGGACATATCCTCTTTGAAGCTGTTGGAAGTCTGTAGAAAATCCTTTAGATATATTTCAAGCAAAGTGAGCTTGTCTTCCATCAAAGACATCACACTTCGATTCAGTTTTCATGTGATATCAGTACAGTTTTCTATGTCCCAAAATTTCTTAATTTAACCGCTGTTGTTCATCTTGTATTCAGTGTCCTGAGCAAACATCAATTTTATGTATAACCTAAATTCAAAGTTCAGTTGGAGTGTGAAAGCACTGAAAAGAAGCGCTAATCAACTTGGAATTAGAGTAGAGTAAGTACAGAATTTTAGACTTCAGAGACTTTGTTAATTACCAATATGACAGTTTTGGCAGAGCATTTATTAATCATTTATTTTCAGGATTGGTGAATAATGAAAAAGCACACAAAATGTATCTCTGTAAAACTAATGCAGTGGCCTAATACCTCACTTTATTATATTTTCTTTTTTTTTTCACCAAGGTGAAAGGTCCGGATAATTCTGTGATTTTAGCAGTAGTAATTATTAACCAATGGTTAAATATTTAAGCCATATCTCTTAATATTAATAATTTATCTTTTCAGTTCAAAATCCTTTGGAGATTAAGCAGTAATGACAAGTGGTAAATATTTGTGTGTTATGAAGTCATTACCACTTTATTGTATGGTAATGTCTCAGAAAATATTAAGACTGATTACTATTGAGTATCCAGCCAGTATTTCATTGTAGTCCAACGTGGTCACGTATATTATAGCACTAAGCTGCTTCAGTGTCATGAGTGAGTGGAACAGAGACAAAAATGGGGCAACCAGTTTTTGAGTCTGTTTTGAAAACTTGAATGCCAAAATTTGCTTTATGTTTACAAGGATGAGCTCACTTTACATAAACTTGCTCACTCGATCTTTCTTCTTGAGACCCTTCAAACAAAGCATCAAGATTACTGGAGTCTCAATTTCAGGATTCAGTGTATTAACTTATAGTCAATGCTTTTAAATAAAAACGGTGAATACGTTAGTTAATCAGAATAATTATGGGTGTAAGGGTGCAGAAGTCAAATATAGCCCTCACTATGAAAATATAGGTCAAAAATATCTCTTTGAAAACAGATGATAGTCTTCATACACCTACTTTTCAATTTGATGTGTAAATCAATCTTAGAAGTCTATCAACATACCAATGAGTATACAAATGCTGATATATGAAATTCATGAGAGTCAAGAGTTTTAACAGGTGCTAGTTGGATTTCATTATGGATCTGTAATGTTTTTTATTTTCCTTTTAATTTGGAGATTTTTTGTGTTTTCTATGTAGGAAACTTAAACCTGTTCTGGGAAAAATTTAAGTTATTTGAATTTGTTTGCTGAGAATCTAAATACTCCTTTTACATCAATTTTCTGAGGTTTTTAATTTCTGTGCGATCCAACAAAATAAAACTGGGAGGACACGTCTCTGTGTTTGAGACAATTTTTGCCAGGAAGTGAGAGGAGAACTAGAAATTAGAGCAAAGCGGAAAAAGCAAACATTTTTTTTTTCTAATGTGGAATTCAGATGAACCAAAGTTGATTTGATAAATAATAGTTATGATAAAATTGTCCTTTATTAAGGACTCAATCCAGTAAAAATATATAGTATTAATTTCAGTGTGCAAGTTTGAGTATTCAGTCTCCCTGTCTGTTTGCACTGGTAGGATACCGTGATTTATACTCAGATGTGGAAGATGGTACACTGCTTTATTTGCAAATAAGTAAGTGTTTCTAAACATGCACACATAATTACTCAAAGCTCTGTAGATTCTGCAAATAAATTAGTAGGACAAAACAATCTTTTTCCATAATTGGCTTTCCCTAAAAGCTGGTTAAACATGTATGTACAGTTGCCATTTACATATCTAAGTAGCTAAATGGATTTTCTTCCAACAGCGTTTTGAAAGTGCGCTTCATTTGAGCTCAGATATTACAAGTTTGAGTTAAAAAGAAAATTCCTGTCTAAAACAGTGAACACTAAGTAAGATATAGAATGAATGCCCAGCCCAGTCTGCACAACGGGATTGCTTCCATGTTGTTAGAACAATCATATTTTGGCTGAACTAACTAATTTAGAAAAAGTGCAGTACATCTAGCAAGATTGCAGACTTTCCAGGACTGAGTTGGTTGGTTTTCTTTAATTTATTTATTTCTTAATATAATTTACAACAATACCTCTTCTAGCTGCCAACAAACTCTTTCCTTGAATCCCCCCGTTCCTGGCTTCCCTCCTAACCATGTCCTGGCTCGTCTCCAGAGCTGCCAAGTTTATGCCAGAAGCAGGAGGTGGATTTGTATGGGGCTGGAGGAAGATCTGGAGCTCTGTTAAATTTTCAAGCCCAGATGGGGCAACATGATTTGTGTGTTTATGTCAGTATGCCATACATCACAACTATCTGTGTGCTGACGTCAGCTTTGATTGGGCATTAATGTGCTGAACACTGCAAACTAGAAAATACACCATAGATACAGATCTATGACAACAGTGCCACATAAGCAAATGTCTATTTGTTGTGGCAATTCATTGTGGAAAATATTTCCCAAGATACACTGCATTAAGCCCAGAGAATATTTTGACACACTTTAAAAACAACAACAAAATCAACATAGGCGAATGGATTACAATTAAAGAAAGCATACTATTCAGAAGAAGAGCTGAAACCAACATGCTGAAGTATGTATCATTAGGTAAATATTGAATTGCTTTAATATTTCCAGATCTAGGATTAAATAGGAAAGATGCTATTCTTAGGATTTACAGGACTTGTAATGATGAGGATGCCTTGGTGATGGTTGAGCATCTTTCTACCTACATTTTTTGTAAGCCTCGTTGGTTAAAACCAGCAAGCAAAAAGACTAATGAACAGCATACTTTTTTCCCGATGGTCTAATTTCTTTTCTCCTGTACTAGGACTTCAGGTTAGCTTCCAGAAATCACCAGTGTTTACCTGTTAGCCTATATTACAGTGTAATGTTTCTTACTTATGCGAATAACACCCAGCAACCTGCTGAAGAATTGACAAAATAAGGTAATTTCAAGTTTGTGGATTTACAGAGGTCACTGGCTAGTTCAAATTTATAGCGTCCTTAAGTGACTGACCCTATAAAATAATGTGACTAAGAGGTTCCATTAAAATACGGTATGCTGTCTCTCTCTTCCTAGAAGAGGAACTAATTTGCAAGTCATCTTTAATATTTCAGTGGTGGATATAATTAGGGCACGCAATAATGAAGTGTAAGGCTTGATCTGGAAGCAACATTCTTTTATCTCAGTTCACTTGTATCATTGCTCAAAAAGGAAATTCTGTAGTATTCTATGAATTTTATCTTTAGTATTATATGAATTTTATCTTTATCCAACATTAGACTTTGCAGGTAAAACTGAAGTACTCTGATTCCACAGGGATAGACCATTTTGGCCTGAGCACAAGTAGCAGCTTTGTAAAGAGACCAGTCCAGAGGATTTAATGCCATCTGGCCCATAAGGTGGAGAAGGGAGGGGGTATGGAGGTACCAGGGGACTGGCGGCTTTGGGCCTTGTACCCTGAGCAGATTGGTCTGTGCAGGGCAGGCCGTGGTTACAGTGTTCACCTCTTTGGCAGGAGTAGGAAATGGTCACCTTCCACATCTGCCTCATAGGCTTCTCTGTGGCTCTGTTGTTGAAAGCAATTGATACAGTCCTCACTATTTTCATAAACGGGCATATCAGCTTAATGCACAGATTTTAAAGACATATCTGGCATCTTCCCTTTCTCTATGCTACCAATTACTGTGTAATTTTTAATTTAAAATTGAAAAAAAAATGTTTAAATTCACGTTTTGTACTAAGTCTCAGTCACATAGTTTGCCAACAGAAGCTCAGAATGTACAAAAGTTTTTAAGATTAATAAAAAATACAAAATTCTAACGTGGAGCTACAGAGCTAGTTCTTTCTAGTTGATATGGGTGCATTTTGAGGTGATTGCACTTGATACCCCTGTAGGTGTGATGGGCACAGCATCTACAGCCATCAGGAAGATTGTGCCAGCTGCCCTGGCAGTTTTGAGATAACTGTTTCTTTACTTGAAGGACTGTTTTGCTTTTTAGCACAGGTCTGTCTCTTTTTTTCCTTTTGTTTATTAAATTGTGACATCATTGAAGCACTCATAAATCTCGGGTATGTTGAGAAGTGGTAATGCAACTTGATGCTTCACTGCCACATAGGTTGTAAATATCTCCAATGTAAACTAATGCTTATCTTAGACAGATTAGGTAAATGTCAATTTAGTGCTGTTGGCTCTTTTATGTTTTCTTCGAGTCAAATATATTTTTCTTTAGGCACAAATTTCCATCTATTTTAAGCAAATAAAATAGCCCTCAATCTAATTTATAGGTATTGATGACCTATTTTTTCCCACCGTTTGTCACTGAGAAGACCAGTGCTTACTCCATGGACATTAATTACTTTTTTCATCACATATGATGTGTATTTTGTTTCCATGTCTTACAGAATAAAGCAATTATGGAACGTGTAACAAACTTGTCAGATATGGTAGTTGGTCTTGAATCATTTATTGGCTCTGAGAGAGAAACCAATCCATTATACAAGGATTACCACGGTAAGTTCCATCTTTAGCAATGCAAAAAGTCTGCCCTGAGTGTTTCTAGGGCACTTAGCGGCTTTACCCTCCAATTGGGTATCTGCTCTAAAGCAGAACTTGATTTCGTTTTAGAATATACCTCTTAAATGTTCCTCCTTGCTAACCAGTCTTGAGGTAGGAAAATTTTCCGTAAAGTGCATTAAGGCTGCAAAGGAAACATGGCAACTCCTTGCATGTTGTCAAGCCGTATTACTGAGGCATGGCTCAATCAGATGTACATCTCAACAGGCAGGCTTTGGGGAATTCACATGCAGAGGAGGCTTGGCAATCATCTGACCAGTGAGCTGAACTTGTCATGAAATCAATACTTCTGATCTGACAAGTTTTAAGTAGAGAACATGGAAAAACATATATTATATTAAAGGGAATTATCTGCTAAACGATGCGATATATCAACTTTATCTAAAAATAATGTGCTGTTTTGCAGCTTTCAGTTCAAGCAGCTATGCATTTACAGAAATGAATGTGGATGTATGTGGCATGTAAAATGTGAAACTAATCTTAGCAAAAAGGCATGTAGCACTTCAAGTGATTTATCTTCAAAATGTGTAATGGCGTTTAATCCTGTATTTTTTTTTTTCCCAAAGATTCTGTAAGCTGTTTCATCAGAACTATTTCAATTTTAGAAGATTAGATTAGAAGTTATGCGTAGCCCAAGCAGTGAATAACAAACAGTTTCAGCTAATCCAGAGCAGTGCTCGGAGCGTGCATAAATTACAGCTATTATTATTGTGATATTACTGTAGTTCCATGGAAACCTGCAGCTGAAAGTAAACTGCTTACCAAAACCTGCTGTAAACACGTGAGAGCGTGGCAGTGTTTTTCACAGCAGAATGTACAGGAAAAGCAGCAAGGATGGTGTTGAGACACCACTGTGTGTGTGCAGGCTTCAATTAAAAAACGAGGGGAAAATGTTTTGACGAAGAAAATAGTGCACATTTCCTCATCTGAAAAAGGTGGATGAAAAAAGAAATTCTAAGGAAAAGCTGGAATAATTTGCCTAATTATTTTCCCCATTGTATAATCGGGATGTGGCATTTGTTTATGCTAACATAATTCTGTCAATTTGATACGACTCTTCTCAGCAGCGAGGAGATCTCTTAAGACAATGTGCTTTTTAGCAGTTATTTCCTATTTTCCTGTAAAAGCGTATGAAAAATCATTTTTGGTACTTCTTAGTAAAATTATACGCCGATGCACAGCTTTTGTGAGTTAGGCAGCCTTAACATTCTGATAATAGATGTTTTTAATGACTTTAACCATGTGGGTTGCTTTCGTGTACGCTTATGTTTTAAGATGATTTATTTACTGCAGATGATGGGAGCTTTTGTCATTAGTCAGGAAAAGTTTGTTTAAATTATTGCATTATTTATTGAATTCTGCATTGGTAATTTTGTTAAGGTGTCCATAAATTCAGGGGGCTGAGGAGTCAGTAAAATAAAAATGATGTAAATTGGCCGTAATTAAATGTTAAAAATAACGCATAAAAACAACCCTTTGTTATGCCTGTTGTTCCTGCATGTGATGGTTATACTCTGCACTCAAAACTGAAAGAAATATTATATACTATCAGATTGGAGGCAGGGGTAGAAGGCTTAAATATTCAGAAGCCAATAATTACAAAATATTTTTGTAATAACATTGAGGACTTTGCTTTTAGTACCTTATAAGCATTTGGCTTTTTACAGTATTTCAATTTTAGGAGCTTTCTTTCCCTGTTCTCCCTTTAAAAAAGAAATAAGACCCTGAAAAATACTTGCCTTCCTTTAAATAAGGGCTTTAATGTTTGGGGTTTTCTCTCTCACCGCTGCTGTTTTCAGGCGAGATGCCTTTTGTAAACGTTCAGTATTTCCATTTTGACACTGGCTTTATGAATAGCAAATATAGGCCAGTAATCGAGAAGCCCTGTAGAATTTTCCTGGTTTTCAGATGTAGAAAATCACCCTTAGGTTGTTCAGAAACTATATTAGGCTGCACAAAAACCATCCAGCGTCCTTGTCAGAAAACATCAGCTTGAGCAGCGAGTGACAGAATGCAGAGCTTGCAGTGTACCTAGCGCTGGTGAAAACATCTGAGCGGCCAGCTCAGCCTCTTGTGCATGGAAAATGGATTTCTGTGCGGATGGCGGAGGGGTTAAAATTCATGCATAGGGTGCTCAAAATCAGTGTTTTCCAGAAACTTTTCCTCAGCCTTTTTGAGGGCGCAGCACCACTCATTAGAGCCTCAGCGGTTATCAGTAACCCATAAGCCTTGTTTTGCTGGCTGCTTACTGGTGCATTTAATAAAATAAAGATCACTCAGTGGTGCCGTGGGCAGCATGCAAGGTGATAGCCATATTTGCTTACTGTAAATACAAGAGAAAATCACACACAAACCGGCTGTAGTTTTGACAAGTATTAAGATCCCTCTTTACATCTGTACTTCTGTACCAAAGTGCAATTAGTTTTCCTCGCACAAGGATTTCTGTTTATCTTATTCTGCTTGATTACTTGAGTATAATCGCGCCGTTTGCTTCACTGCTCCTGGTAGTAAGCTCCAGTTTAAAAAGGGGAGGATGAGTGTGTGTAAATATACAGGATTCTGCTGTAAGACTCTCTAATTTATGCATCTGGATGACAGCGTTTTCTTATTTTTTTTCCCCTCCTTTACTTTTTCTTTCCACAAGGTTTGCTTCATGTGCATCAGATTCCTCGGCTTAATAGCTTGATCTGTGATGTGTCAGACACGAAGGACCTTGCTTTTAGATTAAAAAGGAAGCAGTTCACCGTTGAGGTAAGAGAAGCGGTTTTGTTTCACTATTTAGAACCCAAAAGGTGGAGCTAATCCCGTCTCTTATGTTTCGTTTTGTGAAATGCATGAAATATGCATCGGATGTTGTAAATTCATTTCGTTACGTTTTTGCTTTTCCGAAAGGTTTTATAAAACACTGTAGTATGCCTTCTAATTAAAGATGTCTCGTTTGCCGCACTAAATCGGTCCGTTATAAATAGTTTATTTTGGTTTAAAATGTACATAGAAAGTAGGCCACAACCTTCAATAACAAAGCGTGACATGTTTCTAAGGATGTCAGGAGCATATTTAATTAAATGTTAATGACTTGCTCTTACTTCTGTTAGTGGGTGGGAAAGTAGCTACATGTTATTACCCCGGTAGAGGGATTTTAATGTATAATGCTGCCTAAAATTGTGTGTGGTATGAGGGATAAGTGTCCTTATCAGTATTCAGAAACCATTTTCTTTGCATTACTGAAATCACCTTTCGCTCTTTTATGTCATTTTAAACACAGTATCATTTACACTAATGTCCTTAAGTAAATTTCCTACTAAATTTAAACTTTTTTCCGTGACCTTTATGCAGACAGTCCTGATAGAAGGCAGTAATACAAAAGATGTATTTCATTTTAATCTTGCTAAAGAGCAAATGAACACAGCGCTATTAAGCAATTAGAGCTGATGTATTTATTAACCAAGTAATGCCTAGAGATGGGAGATGGCTTTTGGGGTGATGTGATAGTCATTGGTACAGTCTGGGCAAATTTTTTTTAACAAAGACATAAAACAGCCAAGCATCCCTGACAAACCATTTTGTTTAATCTCTTTTCAAATGAAAAGCTCTTAAGCAGGCCACTTGTCTTAACTGCTTGAAACCATAAAAAGAGAGAATTGCCACCAATAAATTAGCATATTTTTTACTCCATCACCAAATGATGGTCAATGTGGCTTGGCACTGCTTTGGTGTTTGGGACTTCACCCTTAAGTGACCACTTTGGCCCTTATTTGACCCTCTGCCCTTTTTAGCTGGCCACTTGATAAGGTAACTTGAGGGTTCCCTCTCTTCACTGCCCCCTCCCCTTCACAATTGCAAGTAGCCCTAACCTATAAATCATTGAAAGGGCCCTATCAAGTGACAAATTAAGGTGCCCTCCTCCTAATTAATGGTCATCAATGTCTTTAATTATCTAATCCTATTGAGAGTAGTTAATAGTTAATCAGGCAGCCACTTCTTCAAGCAGGTCATCTCTGCATGCGTGCCAGAAGTTTCCCAAGTAGAGGTATCCTCTTCAAAAGCCACTTAGAGGCGAACGCATGAAGGAAGGCTTTTTTCCCCAAAGACGTTCGTTTGTAATGTTTCTCATTTTCCAGAGAATGCGGTTAATGCAACCAGGCGTTGTGAGGTATTAAGCCATTTTAACAACTGCTTTAGAGCAGCACGTAACAAGCAGAAGCTTTAATAGTACGCAACTGGTTTTAAAATACAAATGTTTTGTACTGCTTTTAGAAGCGCAAAGAAGCACAAAATGTCATCAGGCAGCACAGGAAAATCACAATTAGTAGAGCTAAAAATTAGAATATTTTGATTCCTTCCACTTTGAATCCTCACTAAGAATATATCTTTTCTGTGTGTAATTCTAATTCGTAATGTAATTTGAAAGGGGGAAAGTGTGGAGGGGAACTAAGCAGGAGGCTCCGTAAAAGGAATGTAATTAGCCATGGGACAGAGCTGCTGGGAACGGCTGCAGTGGAACTCTCGGAACAACCTGTTGCCCCAGACGTGTACATGACCCACTTGAGTAATTTCTCTCTTCATTGCTCAGCTGCAGCCCTTTTCAGATTTTGTTAGAGATCTGCTTTCTAGAAGTTAAACTGATGCAAACTGGTCCTTTTTGAACTCGTGAGATCCTGCCCACATTCCATTACTCCAAAAGTTTTTCTTCTCTATATTAGGAGAGGCAGACTGCAGTGAGGCTGAGTGGAGCAATGAAGTCCATAAGAAAATGGGAGCAAGGGAAAATTGAATTAAGAAGGGATGTGAATACAGTCTTTTAAAACTGGGTTCTGCAGTTAGAATGTGATGAGTCAGCAGTCAGTTTTGTTCTGGCGGTAAAAGCATGAAGCGGCACAACAGTCTGCATTACACGCACAAGTATGGTTTATATAAAGTGCATCCAAGTTTATGACTTCTTTCATAGCTTAAATGCGAGTTTAAAATATATTTTGAGTACGTAGCAGTTTTTGGAAAGCAGCCACTTAGTTACATACACAGTTTGGGTTATAACGTTGACGTCTACTTCGGATGCCTCTTTAAGAAGAAATTGCATAAGAAAAGTTTGAAATGCACGACTTCTGACTAATAGCAAAATTTCTCCAACGAGTTTTTGTCAATAGAACTTTCTTGTTTTGCAGTTTATAATGAGGGCACAGGGCATGGATTTTCTCATGTCTGGATCACCAGTTTGGCCCTCATCGGTAACAAACTTTAAACGTCACATCTGTTTTATTAGACTTCATTTTTGTGGGAGGGACTCTACTTCATTATAGTCTGCAGAATCATTTAACTGTTTCAATCTTTTTCCTCGCGTCTTCATCACAGTAAGATTGATTGAGGTGTATTGTAAAGGATGGGGATTTTTTCACCTTGTGGATGGCAGTGCTTCTTGGTGGATAGTTATGAGCATTCATTTTCCATTTTCGAATTATGAGAAAGACCTTTCCCAGGTGCACTTAAATCCTCATGGTAAAAGGTGCAGTAGCTGCACCCAGTTTTCCCAAATCTTCATGTTAGTTAACAGCTATATATTAGTATATGTAATATTATCAGCGACCAATCTTATGTGCATACCTCTTTAAAGGACACAATTTTGAAGTTAGCCTGTCTAATCCTATTTCTTCCCACTTTGGAATCTTAATTAGAAGGAGATAAAAACCATCATTTGACTAAATTATTGTCTTGAATCTGTAGCAAAAGGTATAATCCGCAATTGGGCCAATTAGTGTACCCCATAGTTAGCTATGCTGAGGCAGGAAACTTGATTAGATCTGACACCAGCCTAGTTCCCACTGTTGTTTTGCCAGGTATGATGGTCAGACTTCAAAGGGCTTGAGGCATCAGCAGGGCAAGGTTTGGAGGCCAGCTTAGGTCCGGTCGTTAATCTCTCTGCTAAAACCACAGCAGCCCTCGCACAAAACAAGCTTACACGACACAATCATGCGGTATTAAAGTTTGGGTTGAGTCATGCCAATTTGCCTTTGATTTTCTGATGATTGACTAAAAGATGGCTACATGACTAGACACATACTGAAAGTTTACTGATTAGGTAAGTTCCCCAAATATTTGAAATATTTTTTGATTTCTCAGTTAAATGATATGACAACCCATTCATCTTGATGAAACTTTTCAGCAGAATTGTTCCTGAAATTCTTTTTTGCTTTTTTTTTGTTGTTGTTCGGGGTGTGACTTTTATCAACACTGGACACGTTTTGTAGAAACATTATTCTCGCCATTTCATTTGGTAGAACTTTTTTCATTGTTACGCCGAAGCCACTCGTATCAAAACCAAAGGAATCTGACTCTGACTTTTTCACTCCTGCAATGTCTGAGGAAACATTGTTTGTCTTTGTTATTTAGGTACAATTGCTCACAAAAAGGGAATTTCCTCTTAATTATTTTCCACCTAAACATTGAGTTAAAGTGCTGTTCCACGGCTGTGATTACATAAGTGTTCCTTTCTTTTGCCTTCTGATTCGTTGAAATATTGCAGTAACAGTGACATGTTTCCATTCTGAGAAAAGCCTAAGGCTGCTTTAGTATTATTCCAAATGATTGAAATTGCCATCTTGCTGACTTTCCCTTGGGCAGCTTAAGGCCTGTTTACTTTTGTATTTGTTTCACATGTTCCCTCTGAGTTTGGCTGGCAGGACATCATTACCTGGTTTGACAAGACAGTTGGAGAAGATTCATATTTGATTAACTCCCTTTCTTACTGTCTGGTCAACATAAAGCTCCAGAATTTTGTGTTTAAAGTTAAAACCGTCCATAAATTCTGATAAATGGATGCAAAAATAAACAGATTTTTTTGGAAATTCCTGAGTTTTGCTCTACTGCTGAATTTTTCAATCTTCAGGCAGCAGTCACTTGTTAATAGTAGAGAAAATAAGCTTTTTCTCATAAGCTGCATATTGTTTGTCTAACAGTTATTACAGCTGCTGTGAAATTTTCATTTTTATTCATTTTGAAAAATTCACAAGAGCCACATGGCAAAAATAAGTAAGTTTCAGGAGCGTAATGTATGAGTTCAGGACATTCTTTTCAGAGAGATGTTTCCTAAGAGGAAAGGAAGAAAGTCAGCAGGAAAGGGCTCCTGTGGCAGCCAAGCTGTGGGTTTCTCAGTGGTAGGCAGATACAACATGGCACTGTGGAGCTCTCTGACCGCCGTGCATGTTGCCTAGAGTTAGTTGTCAGAGTGGAAGGATACGTCTACGGAAGGAAACATCTGCACAGAAAACAGCAACTGAATCTTTATGTTATTAAAAATAATTGTATGATTCCAAAGGCACTGTAATAACATTCTCTCTTCACCTATCATTAGAAGCGCTGTAAGAAAATCAGTGAGCGAGGTTTAGTTGTAACTCCAGATAGTCATGCACATGTTATGTGTCCAGCAGGGGCATTTGGAAGAAGGCTTAAAACTCTTTTCCTTTAAGGTGGTCGATTGGGCAAGTAAAATCAGGAAAGGTGGTGTATGTATCTTCCATTTTTTATTTTGCACCGACTACAGTGTGAAAAACTTCCTGTTAGAGAATTAGAAGTGCGGTTAGCCACTGCTATACACTCCTTGCCAAAGGAGATTGATAAGCCCAGGTCAGAAGTGTTATCTGCAGTGCTTCAGTGTGGTACTGGCATAGCACGAGCTTGGTTCTGATTTTGTGATGTGCTGAACAGCAAGCTGTGCTGCCTGTAACATTTTACAATTATTCATTAAACACAGCAAGGGCAAGTGTGGGCGTATTGGTTTGGGATTATTAGTGAGCTGCTTGTCCTGGAGGAGCAAATCAGCTCTGTCACCAGTACATATGGGATCAGCATATTTTTAATATACACACAGATTCCATACCAACAAGCAGAATTAAGTGTCCGCTGTAATCCTAGTGGCATCACTTTTTTAGGCTTCGTCCAGGAAGATCTTACTTTGTCAGTGGCTCTCCCTAATCCTGGTCATCTTTCACTGACTCCTCCAAAGTTGTTTAATGTTGAATTTAATAAATGCATTTGAATTAATGAACTATCTTAGGCAAAATTTTAATGAAAAGGATGTGAGCTTCAGAACTGTCAGAAGGCAAAACATTGGTTTATTAGAAACTTAAGATGATAGTTATGTAGCAGTTATATAGTCAGTAAAATATGGAAATTAATTCATGTTCGCTGGGATAAAGTTCACACAGTGTAACACCGAAGCTAATGTATACTACATGATGTATGCTGTGATATTGGGATCTCCAGAAAAACAGCTCTTTGTACCTTAGAGTCACGCACTGATGACATTACGAGTCTTGACCTCATGTTAGGGCCTTGTAAGCTCAGAGTGGAACCTGCCTGTACCGGGCTTGGGACTGCCTGGCTGCCAGTGCCTGTGGCATGGATGAAACCTTGCAGGCAATTCCTGGTTAAGAGCAAGATGGAACTATTCTGAAGTGTTACAGAAAGTGAATTTCTTTAATTCTCTATGTAATAAAACCCTTCAGGGCCTCTCGTCACCATATATTTGAGAACATGGGCACCTCTGGGGACTGCACAGAAAACTTCTCTTTTTCCTCAGCTTGCCTAGAACAGCAGTGTCATACTTGGCAAACCTCTAGTGGATGTTCCACTTCAGCTCAGGGACACACATTCAGGGAACTCTGCGTGTCAAACTAAGCTTCATAATAGAGAGGGGTAAAACATTTTCATAACATTCAAATTAAATTTATGCTAGTCAGACCGTTTTTATATTGTATTTTCCTGACCATTTTTCCCATGATGTTAATGAAGACATTACTTTAGGCTTGTTCAAATGAAAGTCAAAATATAGCAAATACGATGCCATAGCATTTTCTTGAGTTAAAATTAGTAATACTTAAAGGTCTAAAATCACTAATGCTTAAAAAATACTTTCCCATAAAACTGATTCTGTCGTAATTCCAAGCTCTATTCTGCATTATTTCATCTAGTAGCCAGTTCAGGTTCTCTTTACCTGGTATGGTGTACTTCACTGAATTGTTTTGTCAGATGCTGTCAAGCCAACCTACCATTGTTAAAGAAAATCAAACTAAATCATTTTGGCATGAGCCTTCCAGGAATAAGGCGCAGAATATGAAGGGTTTGATGAAATCAAGGATTTGATTTCAATATTGTAAAAGACTGCCTGTCAAAAATGTATTACATTCTTTCAAACAATTTTGAATAAATAAACGTGTTTAAAATTGTGACAGTACAATTTAGATAAAGTTTTGGGAGATTATTTTTGAATTATAATAACTTGAGGTAAAACAGTACTTGGAGTGTTCCTACATAAAGAGAAGAAAATCTCTGAATTCTAATGGTACGTAGAACTGAAATCAATATGTTCTATACAATATATAGAATTTCAGAACACTTACGGCTTGTGTATATGTGAAGAAGTTTAGTTTGAAATCACCTGCTTTTTACTGTGTAATACTACATAATGTAGATTTCTGTATACGTTCTGAAGATGAATACAGGAAGGTACCATTAACTTTTAGGCTGCAGATGAAGATTTGTACTATCCTGACATTTATTTCATAAACTACATTTGTTTTATGGGTTGTTTGACATTATACAAGCATAACATGAGGGTTTCATTCAATTTTTCAGAACTTGAACGTTTAAATCATAATACATCTGCAGTTCCTTGCCACTAGACTAAGCTCATATATGTTTGCATTTAAATAATTATGTTGTTTAGAAATATTTATTCCATAATTGTGTTGTCGCAGTGGAAGAACATGCAACAAAGCCATTAATGCAATTAAAGGTCACTTGTACATATTGTAATGGACTGCTCATTCGCAGTATCTGTGTTAAGGGTCAGCATTGCAGCATGAAATGGATTGGCCTTGTTCAGTCTGTAAATGAATGGGTCAGTTTATCTTGTATTTTCCAGACAACTGAAGTAGTTGACATATTCCCAGTTTCTTAGCACTAGAAGAAAGGTAGGCTGAAGAGATGTTTTGTGTTGGTTGGTAAAGATCAAAAATTCTTTTACTTACGAGTGTTCTATTTTTGCACTAAAATACCGCTTCTTCAAGGTCTGTGGATATATTGGAAAGATATTGACTGTGAGTATTTAAGAAGCAAAACGAGTTAAGCAGCTGGTAGTAGTTCTCAGCAGGAACTGAATGCTACTTCCATTAAATGTTCACTAAAAGGCCACCAAATTTGAATAAAAATATGATATTTCATAATTGCACGGTACTCTCATTTTACAAACAATAACGGACTCAATCCTGATGCTACACAGGAAAATATATCTCTGGATTCTGTATATTTAAATACAGGAAAATAAAAATGAAAGTCACATTTTGCCAGTCAAAGACCTATGTCATACCTGAACCCCACTGAAATGTATTGATGCAAGAGTTCAGAACTGTCACTGAAAAAATGGGAATAAGATAACTGCATGGATCAGCGTCAGAGAGTTGGGCAACCATCTGCGTCTTCTTGTTTCAGGACTGTTTGTTGTATTTTCAATTATTTATCTTCCTATAGAGAGAAGGGACTCTGTAAGCTAGGAAGCTGTAAGACAGCCTCATCTGAAACCTGGAAAGGGTTAAAATGTCATTTTGTGGGAAAACAGTGAAACGGAGCAAAACGTTTGCTGTGACTAGTAACAAGCTTAATCAAACAAACTCTGGATGGTTTTAATTTCAAGTTTGGAAATTGTAGCTTAAGGGTTAGTGTTTCCAGTCTTATGAAAAGCTTAACACTGATTCTCAGCGTTTCCTCCTTCAGAGTAAATGTTTGGGTTTGGCTGGCACGGCCAAGTAACAGTTCAACACCTTTCCGCAGTCCTTCCTCCTGAAGAAAGTGAACAGTAATTATGTTGTGTAAAATAACTAAAACTTTGCATCAGTGTCCATAGATAAATAAGTAAATAACTTAATCTTTGCTGTCAGCCCAAACCAGCCATAAGCTACATGACTTTCAGAAAGCAGCTAGTGATGCTTTGTGAAAATAATTCATATTAAATGCCTCATTTCAGATATTAAAGGTTTGGGAAAACCATGTATTGTAGCTGATGAAAAGAGTTTGTGGGATCTTCTTTTGTCTTGCTTTGAGCCTGTTATAGCAAAAATTACTGAAGGATTTTTACTTGGAGATTCATAAAATTTGTATGATCTGTGTGTCACAAGGTAGGTATAAGAAGATAGACTTGTATTTTCTGCCTAATGAACTACCGATCTTTGGGCACATGAATTCTCTGCACAAGAGAACTAAATTTGTTTGCACCTAAAAAGTGCTTGCTATTCTTAAAGTAACCTAATATTTAAATCATTAAAGTCTTCAGTAAGTCTTGCTAAGCATCTCTGCATTCACTTGTTCTGAAAAAGACTTGTGCAGGAATGCTTGACATAGGCATCTTGAGCGTGATAGCTCAATCTTGAGGGGCCTGCTAAGTCTCCATCAGATGCCTGGAATTTTGAGATAGGGCCTTAATTACATGTATTTTTTTTAAATACACGTGATGTGCTTGAGTAATAGCTGCACGATGACTTGCCTTGCCATTGGTTCAGAGCTGTGATTGCCCAACAAGCATAACCACAGCAGCTGCACTCCCATGTTCTTAGTCAAGGCCTACAGTGTTCTAACAGACTATGATTTTTGGATGTGTAGTCTTGCTTTTATTTGTGGGCCAACAATTAGATGAACATGAGGAGAAATTAGACAGGGTGCAATAACAGTCTGCACTCACAATCAGACCAAGTAAGGCCTTCTCCTGAAACCAGCCACAGCCTGTACCTGTCTTGACACAGTGTGCAAAGTATAAAATAAACACAGCGTTTTATTTTCAGCTCTTTTTTTACGTGGTGTTTGTTATCTGTTGGTTGCATCTCTTCTTTGATTATTAGGTTTCTAGTCATGTGCTCCTTAATCAATAATCACTGCAGTCATAGACTCAGGTCTGCAATCTGAAGCCCCTCAGGTAACAACATATGCCTCTTAACCAGTACTTCTCACCTTTTGGTATAAGACTTTGTAATTCTGTGTGAACTGCAGGTTTCCCGTGCTGCCTCAAATGCCCTTTCAAAAACCTTTAGCTGCCAGAGAGTAATGAGAGGAGCTATGTGAGTTATGACTGCTGTGATATAAGGAAGAATGGTGCTGCTTCCAGGATGAGTGTTATTAAGAGACACGAACAAGTACTGTGTAATTCTTGCTACTGTTTAAAATAAGGGATTAATAAGAAGAAGATGTAATATTTGTGTTTAGATCTGATCCTCAACAGTGCCATAGCCATGGGCTGTTTGTGTTCAGTCTACATCATCCAGACTAAAAATAGCCTTCCTGTCATCTTATTGGCAGAGGTTTAGCTACTCCTTTAATTCTCTTTAAAAATGGATAGAGAGAAAGACAGCATAAATATTGAATATGTGCAGATATACCAGTAAGTAACTAGCAGGAGATTCCTGATGCTTTGAACGGCTTTCTGGTTAAGTGGAATTCAGGTTTTGCTCAAGTGAAGAGGCATTTTGTAAATGAGGATAACTATTAAATGTATTAGGCTAATCTTTATTTTTGTTTTATTGATTAACCTTATTTTCATTTGCATCTGCTTAGCTTTTGTTCTTTTTAGGTTTCCTTTGTATACTGATAAATGACTGATGAGGTATTTTATTTCTCATCAGTTAAATTTAAAGCCACATTATTTCTGATCTTTTTTTCTTTTAATAAATCGGGTAGAAAGACAGCCAACTACTGACTGCTAAAATATTGTGAAATAATCAGGCAAATTATGTATTTTATGGATTTGGGTTTTTTTCATGACCTTAGAAAATACCAAAGGAAGAACTGGCTTGTCCTTATTCTGTCTGCAGAAAACATGGGCTTCTTCGGAAGATTTCAGGACACCAGTTACAAGTATAGAAAAGGCACAGTTTTGTGGTGGACTTTGGTCTGTGTTGTCTTTTTCCTGATCTTAACAGGATATTCTGGCTTTGAAAAAGACATAAGAATTAGATTCAGATTTCTCAAATTCCCCTAAACCTGCAAAGGAAAGTTTTGCTGTGTTTGTAGGGTAATGCTTAAAGGTAGAAGGACTGCCCTGAAAGGATTTTGTCAGTGGATTACTTATATACCCTTCTATTAGAAGCACATTTTCCTGTATAGTCAACTAAAAATTACACACATGGCATGAGCTGAGCTCTTCTACTCCTCCAGTCCTTTTGCCTCTCACCTACACCCACTGTGGTGCATATTTGTATCCTCTGTGACACTATTCTGCACTCTCATCTTAAGAATTGCCTATGTTCACTCAAATATGCATGTCTGGGTTTCTTTATTGCAACATTTGTTTCTTTCTATTTTTGGTTTCTAGAGTTTGTGTTTTGAAAATTTTTATATTGCTACCAATTGAATTGATCCGAAAGATCAGCATTTCTTGCTAGGAGAAAATCTATTTGAAATTATGTTCACTACTGATATTATGGAAGGTTGTTGGTGTTGCTTCTTAAAGCAAGAGAGAAGCACTTGATGTTGCATTTTTTACATTAGAGCACATGAAGTAAAATGGGTAGTTGGATTCCATCTGTTCTACATGCATTTCATTAGGACGGCCGGGGGGGGTTGATCAGTTTTCGGAAGTGATAGTCAAAGAGAGCATTTCTGGGAGAAAATTGGGCATAAATGAAATGTTTTTATAGATGCAATGTAGACCCCTGGTAGAAATTTTTATAGATGTAGCAGAACTTGTACAAAACCAGTACTCAGTCGGAGTCCATATTTTGATTGATAGAAACATCACAATTAATATGAAGTGTTTAGCTAATGTATATCCCAGTGATTTTATGGATGTTTTTAAAAGGGTGGTTTTTTTGGTCCTAAAAGAATGAATGCGACTCCACACATCCTAAAAGATTTAGTGTTTTCAGCATAATAAAAATATTGTAAAAATACTTCCTATCTTGAAAAATCAAACCAGCTATTCTTGTTTCAAGTTTCATCTAATATATCGTTCTGTATGGCTGTATGATAAACACATTATTCCTTGAACAGGAATTAAGAGTAAAGCTGCCAGGAAGGGGTTTTGTTGTCAGAGTTGTTCCCGCCTCATGTTTTGTAAGAGATTTCATGGTCCCATTGTAAAGAGTGGATGATTTAAAACGTGTTCCCAAGATAAACTTTCCCATTGTCATTAATGAGGATGGATAATACTGAGTGACAAGTGCATTAGGAATGACACAGAAAGAGCTGTTAGATTTGTCAGAGCATATCACTTCAGGCAATGAAACTTGAGGACATTCTCTTTTAGCAATTTTTTGCTATTTATTAAAGAGCCAAGACTTGTGATTGCTCACACAGGTGGATTTTACCATTTTGTTCATTAAATATTTAGATACCTTTGTAAAGGTAAAGGTGATAAATATTAGCATTGTACTCTGCTGCGAGGAGTTCTGAAGGGTACTTTGCTTAGAAACAACTCAACAAAACAAATGCACTTTTCATTTGTCTTAAAAATGCTTATTTGGTGAACGATTTTTTGATGTGCAATATTTTTACTGAAAGGATTATTTAACATTATGTAATAAGATGCACTCTAAAATATCACGGGGCAGCTTCTGGGATAGAGCTTTAAAATTAGGACACTACACAAGTAATTTACATTGACTTAAAAAAAATGTATTTCTCCGTAGAGAAAGACTTTTTAAATATTTATCTCTGAATAATTAATAATGTATGACTTTTTCTGGTGTTTAAAATCTTTCCAAACTACAACATGCCTATCAATTTCCATTTTGAACATGCAATTGGTCACTTTTTCGCCTTGATTCATCTTGCCTGGCTGCCAACCAAATTTTGCCTCTGTATACCTTCTTGACACTAATAATGACTGAGTTTCTGTTCGTTTGCGTGCAAGATTTCCCAAGCGGCAGTTTGGGGCTGGGATAAACTATCTATCATGATTGCGTACAACTAATCTGCCTCAACCAAACCACCCAATGATTGAAATTACATTTGACAATTCACCTCTCCTTGGCGTGCCTGAGGTGAACATAGCTACAGACCATCCCCGGAAGGGCATAGCAGCTCTTCCATATGTTGGGGAGGATCCTTTTATTTGTGTCAAGAGACTTTTAGCAAAGCATGTATAGGCAGAGAGATTATTTTTTTTTCCTAGACTTCCTTGTTTTCAAATACATAGCTGCTGCTTTCTCCTAACCAAAACATTTTGTTTTTGTGAAACGTTTTCTGATTTTTAATTCATTAAAACTGTTAAACTCCTTCTCTAAGCTTAACCGATGCAATATTGAATGTATAGGAGATTAAAAATTCAAGAGGTATTTAAAGCGTCATGTTTTGTTTGTTAGAACATTAGGCTATTAATAGACCACATGCTAGTCAAATATCAAACAAGATGCCTCTTTCTATGCTGACCTTTACCAAAGCTTACACCTGCTTGGAGCATTTTGTTAATACAGAAATTAAGAAAGAATGACAAAGCAAAATCTGCTCTGCCACATAAAAAACCTTTTAATTATTTTCCAGATTACAGATTTATTCATATTGTGGATACTTACTGGTTTGAATAGCCATCTGTGTGAATATGATCAGACAAATTAGACCTTTTATTTCTGGCTAAGATTACTCAAATTGTCTTCAGAGTAAGAAAGCTTTCTGATTTTTGATAATTATTGTCCTTTTTGTAGAAGCTCACTTTCATAATCATCATTTAAGAAATAGCGTACGTCATCAGTAATGCTGCTTTTCATTAGTAATGTTTATGATTTGTTTAATCAGATCTAATTACTTCATTTAAATACAAAGTTACTGAATAGTTAATATAATAAAATTTCCTTTAGGAGGGAATACAGTTCCAGTGTATTGAGTTAAAAGATGCACTGTTTTGATAATCCAAATGGAAAATACTGAAGAATTGCATTCTGGAACATGTATCAATTTCCCACTGCTTTCTGTAACAGCATGTTTTGCCGTATTTGTGTGTTTCAACAGAAGCATAAAGATCTGCGGTCAAATTGTCCTTTTAAATAAGCACAGTCCATTGCTGCTGCTGAAAAGGGGAATATCATTGGTTTTCTCATAAAGGCGTGACTATCAGCCTGATTCTGACGCATCAAGTCATGCTTCTCTCCTTTCTTAAAACTGAAATGCATTTTTTCTAGCGCTTTCATTGAGCTGATTAGGTTCAAGCTACATCAGTAATCTTTTTCAAATGCTTGGCAGAGGAATATAGTATATGCATTGATCTTAGCTGGAAGGAGGAAGCTAAGTAATGTTGGTATCATGCATTCTGTACTATTTACCGACAACATGTCCAGAAGAATCAGGACCCTGTTGCTTACATAAATCATTATTCTTACTAACCAGCTGATCTGAAAGTAAGGAAGAATATCCTAGCCACACAGCCATACTCAGTTGACTTGTTACAGTGGCAGTGTACTAAATATATCCATAATTTTTGTCCTACTGTCAATGTTTATTATCATTGATTTTGTTCTCAATCTTTTTTCTTTGTGTGCGTGTATGTGACCAACATGTGCCCTGTGTGGATGGAGCTATCTCTAAACAAGTCTTCATGCATGCAAAAAGCAGTATTGCCAATTATTGGGCTGATAGCCCAAGCGGAACATCAACATAACCACAGCTGTTTGCATCGTATTGTCTCAGTATGCTCATGTTGTTTTCAGTAGCTATTCTGTTTCTACACGATTCCAGAACTCTTTTTTTCTTCTTAGGTAGTAACTATGAATTCTTAAAAATTGCTTATCCAATCCTTACTCTGGATTTGAGATTTTCTTGTGCATTCTTTCCTGTGCCATCAGAGCACTGCACTATTACTTGGCATAATTACCTTTCTCCTGTGTGACCATGGATGATTGATAGTTCTTGTCCACATCAGAAGAAATAGTTACCAAAGGAAAAAAAAAAAATTGCCAACAGGCTGCTCAAATGAAGTATCTAATTAATGCCATTAATTAGACGTTCTTAATTTCTATGGAAAGTCTTACAAATCTTACATTACAGTAGGCTACAGGTTATTTTTAAAAAATAAAGATCATGGCAATCTGACGTATTTTACAAACTGTATTTATTTCTAAATCTTGAAACATTTGACTCTTGATGATTCTTGAGAAATTTTCTGTTAAAAAAGGATTATTTTACTTGTGACTACTTACAAATATGTATCTTGTCTTGATCAAATTCTGCTTGTTATTGTGAGTTTACAGTAACATCTGATTGCTTAGATCTTCTTTTCTGGTTTCGGTATTCCAATTATGATTTCTTCAGTACTTTCTATGCAACAGTTCCTTGTCTATCTAGAGAGAGAAGTGACAGCTCCTTTCTGGGAGTTCTGAGCAGCAATGACTGAAAAGGCAGGTGGCTCGTTTTATAATGATCAATCTGATTGTACTACAGTTTTGTCTTCTGGTGTATCAGTTACCCAAGAATAGTTTGTGACTTATGACTTCAACCGAGAAAATAAGATTAGTTGTATGTTAAATGCATGATAACTTGCCCATCTGTATTTTGAGTACTTAGTTTGTGGACCATATTCCCTAACAGTCTTAACGCAAAGGTTTTTTATAAACCTCTGTACTGAAGTGATCAAAATACTTTGTAACTGTGACCCACACCAGTTTTGTTAGCAAATAGGTCATTTTGTCCTGATACGTGCTGGTAAAAGCCTCTTGTATTTATCATAGATCTGAGTTTTGAAATTACTGAATATTGATTAATTTGGTAGCATTACAAGCATGATTTCCTGTCATATAGTACTTTCCTACCATTTGGGTAGGGCTTGTGGTTTTACATAGTTCATTAAACATGAGTATGTAGTACAGCTATTTTGTATATCATCATAACAGGTATTTGAGTAAAGTGTACATTGTAAAGAAAAGGAGAAGCAGCCTGAAATGAGAGAAATAAATATGTGTTTTTGAAAGCAAACTTTAAAAAAGATACAACTTATATATTAAAAATAATCTTGTCAGTTTATACAGTTAAATGTTTTAATCACCCTCACACATCCAGCAATGCCCCTATTGCCAACTAGTTCTGACATTAGGACCTCTAAATGTGCTTACATGCAGTTATATTAGTCATTGAACATTGCATATTGATGAAAAAAGATGAAAGTTTGGTTATTTGTAGTTTTCTCCGAGTAATTTCTCAATATTTAGATAAATACTATGATTAGATAGCACTGCGTAAAGTATTTATAGGCCAAAAAAAACAAAGTTATTTTAGTAAAAAAAAAAAGGATTTCTATGTATTTTTGTGTTGCTTCTGTGATACGCATAAATACATTTATAATTCAGGCATTTAAACCGTGGCTGACATCATCTTTAAGTGCTTGCACATTCTAATGTAGCACACAGTGTGGCACTCATAAATGGAGCGATATCACTGGGCCTTCCCACTGGAAGTAAAGTCAGTAGTGCCCAAGCTGGATCATAACACCTGTCTGACCTGACTGTCCTTTGTGCATGGCATTTTACCCTTTAAAAACATCTTTATGCTGGAAAAACATATTTCCTGTTGTGAAAAATTGTACGCTGATGAAGGTTGCAATCTAAATAGATTTGTTTCACCGCCAACTATAAGGGTTGCTTTTAACGTATCACAACAAGTGCAACAAACAACAGGAATCACAGATTCATGTGTGAAGGTGATCCCTGTAGGCAGACTTCAATTAGGATGAATTTGTTACTTGCAAGACCAGTAAATGTACGTTTCCCAACTTCAAATTAAGTATTACCTGAACATTTGTGTGTATTCTTAAGCATAAAGGTGAATAGTAAGCTTGCTTATCATAATCTGGCTCTGATCCTTCTGTAATAGATTTGGGATTGCTAGGCCCTATGGATATTCATATGTCCTAAGTAACTATAGCAGTTGTGACAGCAGTGAAGCTACTGTTAAGAATTCTTCAAGACACAAAAACATCATAAACAGCAGATAAAATTGATGCAAATCTAGTCTGTAATTCAAGGAAGGCTTCCCCATCAATTTCCGTATCTACGCGTGCTGTGGTGATTCATAACAGCTTTGTTATTGTAGCAGCATGAAGAGATCATTACAATGCCTTTGTATTACAGAAGCATAATTTTAAAATCCACTTGAAATGAAATTATTGCTTTCAGAAACTGAAAATAGAATAGATTTTAAACTTCCACTTAAAAAAATAATAATTTTTATAGAAGAGACTATGTAATTCTCTCTGCCATGTTGATGAAACTTTACGTATTATCCATCCTTTAAAAAATACTTCATCATCCACACGTAATTGCTGTTCCTGAGATGTGACAAATGTTAGAAAAGTATTAACTAAAACTTTCCATTGACTAAAGTGTAATATATAAAAATTAACCCAAAAAAAACCTTTTTTTTTTTTCCCAAACAAAGAGCTACTTACACAAGTCTGTACTGCAGAAACTGCTGTCTGTGGGACTGAGCAGCCCCTGTGTGAGCTTGTGCAAATGGAATCAATAGAAAGTTGGATGAACGTCCCTATTGATTTGTCTATAAAAGGCATACCTATTAGGAAAAGATAAGATCATCTGAAAGTAAAATAATAGTAGAAGACCTTGTTTGCCATTGGGGATCTTAGAATCATAGAATGGTTTGGGTTGGATGAGACCTTTAAGATCATCTAGTTCCAACCCCTCTGCTATATGCGGGGACACCTTCCTCTTGGTGGGTTGCACTACAACTTCAATTAAGACAGAGATACTTCAGTGTCTGCAAAGTTGACCCAAGAAATTTGGCTGATATTCTTTTGAGTTTTTTTCACGAGAGCAAGTGCCCAAACAGACATTGCATTAAATGGTTCTAACATGGCAAACATACTAATTTTTTAATTGTGTGAATAAAAAAAGAACATGGATACATCAAGAGAGAGACATCTTTTTGGGTGGCAAGGAATTTACTGAATTCAGCAAGTGTTTACATAATAGTTTCAGAAGGCCTTGATGAGTCAACCAGTTATTTTCCCTGTGGTCTCTCCAAAAGTAAGAACTCTGAAGCATCTGGCATGAAAATTAGTTACCCTCTCTGTCACACCTTCACCTCAACAGTACTGGAGCCATTCCTCTTCCCTGCCATCATTTTTGAGACAAGGCAAAAGCAAAGCTAGCCAGAGCTTAAAGGTTCTGATATTGATGATCTCGGAGACACATTGCTGCCAAATGATTCAAAGAAAAGGTTGGTTCCTACAGGTGACACTGAATTCTTCTGTCTACCTTCATAATGCTTTGATGAATCGTTATAGGAGTCATGATAGGAAAATCCAAGTAATCTTGCACTTTGAACAAAGACTCCAAAAATTGGAATGCCTTCACCAGCTGGATTAATGCTTTCACTTCTTTATTGCTACACTTGATTAGCAACCAAGCTTTCTTGGCTTGCTATGAATATGAACTCATTAACAAAAGCAAACTAGATAGTCAGTCTTATGTCAAAGGGATTCAAAGGAGGATTCTCTGGCCTCAGGATGGAAGTTCAACTGACATCCAGAGCTTCAAGCTGCGTCAAATACTGCAGGCACTGCCACTATTTTCTGAATTCCTTAGCAACATCGAAGTCCTTGTAACTTGTTGGTGTTGATTTGCCAAAAGAAATGCAATCTCTGGTTGCAAAACTACTGTTTGATGAATTGTTTCATTCAGCTCCACAATTGATGAAAGTTCCACATAACATTAAATATTCTAGGCTTATCCTTAGATGTCTTTGCTTCCTCCCAGGGCCCATGAAGACAAAGACAGAAAAAAGCTTTTTGCACAGACTGAAGCCTGTTCCTCATGAATATTCAAAGACTTGCTTCAATCACAAAGAACAGAAAAACATATCAATCCAACCACTTATATTGATACAGGCTACTGATTTGAGTGTTTTATCAAAATGCCTCTCTTCCTCTTGACAGAAATCTACAAACCATTTCCCTTTTTTAGATTTTTCACCTTTTCTTCTTCTGCTGCTTTAGCATTTTTTTGGAGGCAGGCCTATTTAGTACCATCAAATTTTGTTGTGCATTATATGAAAGGGATGGGTTATGGATACTGTCACCATTACTTGTTCAGTTCATTTTGTCTTTCTGTTGTTACACATTCTCCATGTGCAATAGTGTTTAGGGACCCTAAACATAAAAAGCTGCCAAGCCCACCCTCATTCTAAAAGCAGCAACTCCTTGAAAAGTTCAAGTGGTGATACATGTGTCCAGTATCTTCGGCTGAAGGCTTTTTCAGTTCCTCCTTTCAGCCAGGTTGCTTATGCTAAGCTGTATTTCTGCTCCAGAGTGGAGAACGTAAACTGACAGATGGATAATTGCACACAAATTCCACATCGGCTCTGGTCCTCAGGGAGCAAAATTCCTGGGTAGTGGTCTAGAAGTCAGAGTGGTAGGAAACGTTTGCACAGGATTTCATTCCTATCTCTATGTCAGCCGGACAGGGGTACCATGTGACATTATTTGGTGAAGCGATGACCTTTGGGCTGGGACACTGAAAGTTTGGAGGTGGTCTGGTAAATGCTGTACCTGCTGGACCAGGACTGGGAAGCTTCATCGAATGAGGTAAGGGCTGTGGACAGCCTGACTGAGTAGAGGACTCAAACAAAACATCCGTTTGCTGCAAAATCAACCAGAAGTATTTCTAAGCAAGGTGTTGCTCTGTGTCTCTAAACACACTTCTGGTTTCTGTGGCCAGATTTAAGCTTTCACTCATTCATAAGGTCTTTGAAAGTGGGACAAAGGGATTTTGGTAATGATGATTATCCTTGTCTGATCAAGGTTCACTAGTTATTGAGTTCTCTATCAGTTACCAGTTCAGATCTCTGCCCCCATTTCTCCCATCTTTCTCACAGAACTCAAGGGTATCCTAATTGTGCCATGCCCCATTCAACAGCACAGATGATGAGTAGATCTCATTGCTAAAGTAGGCCTCTTCTTTCTTTGAAAGGAATATGCTCTTCAGCATTAAGAAGGACAATAATATATTGCTTTGTAAAGGGAAGCAGGTTCAGTTATTGTCGGAAGTCTGCCATCAAAACTAGATCTGTCTCTGTCCTTCTGGTCTGATGGTTAAGGCTATGGGAGTCTCCATGGTCCCATGTCTTAGCTGGACATCAGATTTCTCCTGTTCTAACTGGCAGCAGCTTCTGTTCCACCATTTTTCATCCTTGGTTAGCTTAAATAGGTTTGTAGTCTGATGCTGAAATTCTATTCAAAATATGTTGTGATGCAAATCTAGCTAACTATAGGAAGTGAAAAGAAATAAATAACTTTTTATTCTTTGCTTCTCCCAATCTGTTCTGCACATCAAATAAAGAAAAACAACATCCTAAGCTACCACTATCTCTTACTGTCTTGCTGTACAAGCTCCTTATGTTTCATTCCAGTTCTTATGTTTGTAATTCTACTGGTTTGATTTTGCTGTCTCATCTTTATACTATTTTTAAGTCTTACTACATTTTACTAGTATTTACTTCAGAGTGTTTCTTTTGAAAGTTCAGATATTATTCCTTGAAGCCCCTTCATGGGGAAAAAGTGTCAAATTATTGTTATTGCCATTATAAATACCACTGGTGTTGTTTGTTGTTGGTTTTTAATGTGTGTTTATCTACACTTTCAGCAGATTAATAACTGCTCATTTTTTCATCCCTTCTGCAATTTTTTAAACTACTTTTTCTTCCTTTATCAGCTCATTTTTGCACAGTAAAGGTAAAGATTTGAGGCTGGAGAGAAGCCAAAGGGCTGCGGGAAGTTAGCGGAGAATTCTGGGATAACTGAAATTTGTCAAGGACAAAGCTGAATACAGGAGAAGGTGAGGCAGTTTTAGGTGAAGACACAAAAGCTGTGGGGTTTCCCATGCTTTGGAGATGTGGCTCTCTCCCTCTCTTGTAAAAGTTCATTTTCCTGAGACTGTGGCCTTCTCCAACATCCTCTCAGGAGCCTTCAGTCTCTTTTTTCTGTAACGTTGCCTTCTAAATCTTTACCAACCCCTGCAGCACACACACTCTGACCCTGCCTCTAATCCTTTGGCTGCAGCAAGAATAGCATTTTACAGCTCTATTACGATGAGGCTACGAGAGCTGTTTAGGCTAATACTGTTGGTCTTATCTTCTTAAGCAGAGGCAAAAGTCAGTAACTTGCTGTGTTAGGATTTCATCAGCATAGCCTAAGTCTTGAATTAGCTCAGCATGTAAATTCAGTGAAAGAAGAGGTTTTCATAGAAGAGGAAATTTTTAACGTATTATTGAAGGAGTATAATGAGATACTTTTGTGAATTTTCATAAGATCATCCCAAACAAAGAAAAACAAAACAAAAAAAAAGATGTCACAAGTAGCAAAGTATTGCTATCTAAGAGGTGATATCTAAAGTGATGTTAACTTGCAAGGTCCTTTAAAATGAAGAGGTTTATATTTGCTTCATAGTAGAAATTAGGATAATAGAGGGACAGAGGGAGGCTGGTGTTCCTGACCAAAAGACCACACTAGGAAAATAATCTTTGGAATAGTATTTAGAATATGCCTGGATTTGTTAAGACTCTAAAGAAAAAGACTGCAGAGAAATAGTTCAGGTATTGATGAGGGAAGGATAAATTACATGGTCTGAGGAGCAAATTTGCATACTAGGAGTGTTCTAAGGGAGGAATTGTTGTTTTCATCTTAATTTTTGTGATACTTTTAGGAAAGAAGTTGTCACAATCTGAGTTTGCAGTGTCTAAGCACAAGTTTTATACTATTAGGAGTTATCATACTACCTCTTACTGTATCTTCTGGTGTCTATTGTCATAGCTGGGATTAGGAAAGCCGTGGATCTGCTAATGGTTTTTGGATACCTCTTTTCTTCTGCCTCTTGTTTCAGTTCCTTGGCTTGTCTGTCAGCTTTCACTTGGTGAGTTATGTGCAAGAATGTTGTGACTACCCTGACTGTTAATGTAAATTTGATTGAAGCCTTGTGTGGTTTAAAAACATGGTTGTCGTGAAGAATATTTTCAGAAACACACGGCAACCAATGTCAGCTAGATCCACATGTCCTGCTAGCTGGAACATAAATGAGTCATAAAAACCAAGTAACGTAAAAATGAAATGTAACTGTTTCTTGATTGGACTATGAATAATACTCAGAGTACTCAGAGGCCAGTGGAGAAAACTGTGAAGGAATATCAGACTTGGCACTGTGATTACTGGGATTACCAACCCCTGTACCAAATGGTAGAGGACAGCATTATCATGCTGAAGTCCATCATGGACATAGAGTCCAAGGTATTGTAATCTAACACTGAGAATCAGCCTTCACTTCTGAATTACCCTCTTTGGAGGAGCTGTGTTTTGACTGTAGGTAGTGTCCATGTTGTCATTTGTTCTCCTGAATAGTCTTTGTGGATGCTTCCATGCTTGGCTTCATCTGAAACTCAGATAAAGCCAGAATGTTGTCCAGGATGTGAATCTTTTGTGTGTGTGCATGATGATGCAGTGAGTGGAAGCAAATAAGTCACTCCGGGTCCTGTTAGGTGCAAAGGCTTCTTTCTGTGACATGTGTGAGTTTGCCTTCTATCTATAGTGCATACATGTAGTGAGAGAAAAAATTAATGGGACCAGATATGGCAAGGCTAAACACTTGCTAAGGTATGAAAGAGAAGAGAAAGAAAAAGTAACCAGGATTCAGCGATACATAGTTAAGATATGAGGAAAGATAGCAACACTAAATACAGAAAATGAGGATGTAAGGCATGACCATTTCAAGGCTTCAATTAACATGACTAACTTTATAACAAGTTTTTAATTCAGTCTTTTTCTAACAGGTTAGGAGAACAGGTTAGGAGTCACCTTTGCCCAGCAGAAGGGTAGTGATGGTAATTCACTAAAGGCAGGGCGTGTGGTATTTGTAACCACAACGCCCTACAGCTGTAATATTTGAGAGCAGTTGTTCCGCTCACATGTCTTGGTTTGTCTAGTAGATTTGTCTAGATTTGTCACATCTTTAGAAAAACGAAAGTGCTGTCTCAGTGGTTTTAAATTAATTTGTTCTTGCAACTGGGATTTAACAGTTCCTTTGAAGCAATTATTATTTGGTACAAGTGTATATGAGAAGCTACCTGTCAATGAGTACTTGGGGAATCCTCAGTATGCAGATCACTGACCTGATAAACTGTAACAGCTCCAAGGGAGTTGTTATGGTCTGTCGCATCAATGAGTATTTAGGGACTCTTTAATATGTGGATTATTAGGACAGTAAAAACGTCTGCAGCCCATTGTGTCAGTGCAGCTGTTCCACAAGAGCATTAAGATACTGCACAGCCGTACAGAGTGCTGTAGAAAAGTAGTCAACTAAGCTTATGCAGTAGCCATGATTTTACATTAAAAAAGTGATCTTTTAAAACACTTTCTCCAAATAATAGAAATGAAGCCTCAATCCGCAATTAATATGAAAAAAATGTCTAGCGCTGAACTTAAGGGAGAAATTGTTTTTAAATGGTGTTTACATCTAAAGGGATGTTGTGTAGATGAAGCATGAAATTGTAGGTTTTGATGTCAGAATTTTAAACATGATTTTTCCATTTGTCAAAACCTAAAATAAAAACAGTTTTCAAGTACATGCCCTAAAACTGCTGAAAAGCTGTCTGGATTGTATCGGTCCCTTTCCTCCTCTGTATCTGTCACGGGGGAAGGTGTGGAAACATGAGGAGTACACATTCATGCTCGTACTGTCAGAAGAAACCCACTATAAACATCCTCAAGGAGTCTGTAAACCTTTCCCTAGTGTTCAAAAACACATCTTAAGCTTAACGTCTCACTTAATAGCAGTGAGCAGTGCCAAGAGAAGAGTGTTGTGCTGCTCTTAGAATTTTATTTCTAAAACAAAATCTGGTCCCATCTCTTGTTTAACCATCCTCTGTACAGTCATCCAGAAGAGTTTAATCGATTGTCCACTCTAATGTAAAAGTGAAGCAATTATGTACCTGCACGTTTGGTTTTAGGACCGACAGCAGTGACTGAATTTGTGAGATTATTTTTTTTCCAGTTTACAAATAGGATGAGTTTGCATTTTGCCCTTTCCAAATTCAGATTTGAAGAAGCTGAAGATGCAGTGGTAGCGTTTCAGGCACTGAATGCTAACTTCTCCTCTTAAACTGAGGCAAGCTGTGGAAAGCAGATTTCTTGGGAGGATTTGTCAGTATAAGTTTACGCCTTTAATATATCCTGAGAGTCTCAAGGCTTCTGAAATTACTTGTCTTATTTGAAAAAAAAAATCCCATTATATCTATTACTTCTACTCTTAGAAAAATAACATATTATAGGTAACTGTTGTCACGGTTACCAAATCAAAAATAGATGAAAAGTGAGAACAATAAAATATTAATAAAATGAGCAAGTCACTGTGGTAGAATTACATGATATGATCACATCAAGCAAACCATCAGAATAACCAAATTAAACTGTCTGTATACATTATAACAAGATGATTTCTCATTTTGTTAAGAACTCCATCTTCACAGCTTTTCCAGGGTCAGTTTATGACTGGAAGTTTGTTAAGGACCTGATATTTAAATCAAAGTGACTGATGCTTGTTTTGTTATCTCAGTGTCTGTTATAAACTTTAGTTAGGATGGGTCAATTGTAATCCAGTGAAATTCATACAAAAAACACATTTCTAAGATGTACATATGGCCTGCATCCTCTTCATGCAGAGGTACACAAAACTGTAAACTGAAATAAGCGTGGACATGGCTTTGCTTTGTACTTCTGCTTTCATGGCAGAAACGTAGGTATTTTGTATCATCCCAAAGAAGCACTTGCTGAAGCAATTGTGGAGAAATTATGAGTGATGGCTTTCGTGATCTGTTAAAGCATGCCGATTCTACAAACGTAGCACAGAAGGTTGCTTTATGTTTTTACTCAGATCATCTTATAATCAAAATACAGAGTGAAAGCAGATGTGTAAAGTCATAATTTGTAACAGCAGTGAAAACAGCAAACGTTTCAGGAGATACATGCAAGTTATTTCCGTTGATATTATACAACGTATGAATAATTCATTATGAAATACAGCTATTATTTATAAATAAATAGCCATCTGCAGCACCATACTTGATATTCCGTAATCCTACTGACATCAGTGAGAAATGTTTTGCGTGTCACTAACTCAGCAGAACTATTTTCACATTATAAGTGCTGCTTCTATTTTAGAGAGTTTCTGGGGGCTGATCAAGAACATCTTCAGGTTTGCATTCGGTACATATGGAATAAAAAAACATAACCAATTAGTTTTGTCTGCCAGGTGCCAGTGATTGGTGTCACGTGTTCTGTCCCAGAAACTAGAAAGAATGAGGAATTTTTCCATTATTGGAGTATTAAAACAGCGTATTTACTTCTGCAGTCACTTCTGTGTCAATTTTCAGTCTTTGAGATATTACAGTTCTCTGGCGTTTTATGCAAATGTTAGAGGTAAACTTCAATAAGAGATGATCACTATTTTACTGTGATTCTAAACAAGTTCAAAGTAGTCAAGCAAAAGTATCTTATGGCATGAATGTTACAGAAGTACCTACTTATGTCACTAATTTATTGTTGATTGCAGGTATGGTCAACTTGCTTTCTTGTAAAATCAGATTATTAAAATGCAATGCTGATTTAGCTTTACATACCATTCCCTAAGACTTCTCACCTTGGTCTTTTCATTGACTCCAGCCAGTCTTTAAGAGCCAGAGGAACTGGCAATGACAGGTAGGAGTCAGCACAAGTAGATCTGTGTAGCCTGCAGTCCTGGATTCTGGCTACCTAGCTAAGCTTACTGGTATGGCATGCTGTGCTCTCCCTAGCAAGAAAGAGAACGCTCTTGCAACAAATGCTGTTAATTAGCTATTCCTTGTTGTGTCTTATGCCTTGCATAATCTAGCTTGCAGGTAACCAGGCCACACGTAGGTATTTATGCAAAAGAAAAGGCAAAAAAAATATCCTGGCCATCTGCCTTGGAAAGTGCTGCTTTGATTCCTGCCACAAGACAGTTAAGCAGTATTACATACATTAATACAGCCCGCTCTCAGTGAGAGAGCCAGTACTTTTGTTTGAGGTTGAAATAGCAGTGTTTTCCAGTTTAAGCACATTTTCTCTTTAAGTATGTCACCTACCTTGTTTACATCTTTGTTGGACTTCTAATTAATCTGCATGCAGAAGTTGGATAGTGTGAGAGACTGTAGCAGCCACTTGTAGAGGCAGAGCTTTATGGCTCTCTGTGCATGCATGGTGTTGTGACTGCTCCATTGAGTGGGCTCGCGTCAACACAGACCATTGGCAACTCCGTGTATTGTCATAAACTCCAGGCAATTTGCACAATTGTTTCACAAGCACCACCACCAGTGCTTGATCTTTGCCTTGGAAAGGGCAAATATCTCCTAAGTTAGTGTGCTTTCTTTAGGTGGCAATTTTCTTAATCGCCGTAGAGATTTGTGGCAGACTGTCGTTGGCTGTATCAGCCAACATAGTGGAACACAGTGGGTATCAGCCCACAGAGGTGGAACTGTCTACGAGAAAGAGATCCTCCTATACTAGAACATAAGTCCTACAGATGTAGTATTCCTTCTGGATGAGCCCTATTCCTGAGAATGACAGTTGTCACCTACAAGTGCTTTCACATTTCCACCATGTATTCACTTTAGCATTCTCCCCTGCTTTGGGAAGGCATACTTCATTTTTTTATCCAACAAGGGACTTGAGGGCTTTTCCTAAATTAATGATGCTTTGTGATAAATATTGCTGTAAAGACCCGTAATGTGTTGGTTCACAGGACAAGAATTCAAAGGGTAAAAAGAAGCTCTTTACACTGCAAGTTCCTCAAAATTTATTGTAAAATGTACATTTTTATTTTAAGGGATACTAAAATCAAGAGAAACAAAAAGGTTAGGGTACCATTTTATGACTCCTGTATGGCATGGATTGGCAACAGCCTTCATAGCTGTTGTTATGACTGAGGGCAAAATCTCTGTAGATAACATTTGTCTATAGGTAGAATGAAGTGCAATAGATAGCATACCTTAATGAATAAACCATCGCAGAACAGTTTAATAGGACCTTTCTTCTTTCTGCTTTCCAAATGCTGTTCAATGTAGCTTTTAAAAATATTGAGAGACACTTCAACTGAGAAAACTATTGAATAGACTGTGAGCTAAGTGACAAATTTGTCATTGTCACATGGACATGCGTAGCCTATTCTGTATACCAGAACTACCATTTATGCAAATAGGGTGAAGCAGGACAGAGGTCTTGGAGTCATTTGTGAGTTTTTCTGTCTGAAGGTCTTAATATTTGAAATGAAGTCCAAATACAAACCTGTTGTTTAATCACTGTGCTTCACCCACAAATTTTGCTCTAGTAAAGCAAGGTTACAAAATATTCAAATAATGTTTGTATTCCAAAGTGCCTTCATTTCTGTTTATGTATATAGAAAAAAAAATACATTTGTGTAATGTGTATTAAGGATCTGAATAAATGCTTGGAAATGGATTTCTTAATATGCTCATTATGTTTCTGAGCCTGCTAATTCTTTAAGGAAATGAAGAAAAAATAATGAAATGATGTTACACAGGTACTTAATTTTTTTTATCTCTGATACTATTCTGGTAATTAATGTCTGGTTTATGCAAACTAGACGATATCTCTTACTGGACACATTACTGTCAAGAAAATATTACTTGCCTTAATTATCAGTAATGAAGCAGGGATAAGCTGCTCACTTAGATATAATATATCTAATGACCTTTTCAGCTAGAGGTTGTGATGAAAGGTATCAGTTTCACAAATTATGCCTCATTCAGTTTCTGGCCTTTGTCTAGATTAATGTTTTGAGGATGAGTTTTAAAGTCAGACATAAATTGTGTTTGGTGTTTAAAATTGATTTAGTGTCTTGCTTTTAGTACATCATTTTCTCTCTTATAAATTACACCAAGCCTCATTTTTATCTTCATGTTTCATTATGAAAGTCAATAGTTAAGTCTAGTCTTGTCTTATTAAGTACTGCTGTATATTTTGACAATGGTAACTGGCAGAGGAAAGCTTAAATGAGCGCTGTAATATGAAGGTATATCATGAATTTTAAAAAGCTTGTTATCAGCGATGTTTACTTTTTAAAACTTTTTAATCTAAATTTTGTTTTCTAATTCTTAACGTATAATCCAGTTTAAAAATATTATCTTTGTTAATTGTTATTGTTAGGGGCATTGTAAGGAATCATATAGGTAAAGTGAACTACTTTCATTTTTTTGTTCTTTATGTGCTCTATAATATGATCATCTCCAAAGTATCAGATTCGCTGGGTAACTATGCTAGCTTGTATAGTGAATATTGTTTTCCGTGGGAGATGTTTCCCCCATGTCCTGAATGATTCAGGTCAAAATGAACTTCCGCTGATGCAGTGTATTCAGTGAGCCATTTGAGTCCGTGACCTAGATGGGATTCAGGGTTGGGTTTTTTTTTTGCTGATTCAGCAGTGACGTCAAGAATGAATCTAACAGTCCATTTATTCTGAAGGATGGCACAATGCAGTGGCTTTTAGTAAATTCTAAAATTTCAGTGTACGTCATTACCTTTTAGAAAATAAGCTCTATTTTGTTCCTCTTTTCTGACTAAATCAGTAGAAACTAATTAATGTTGTATTGCGTGTGCGTCCTGCATATTTGGTTTCAGGCATTTGGATGTAATTTAGGAAAAATTCTGTAGTAAAGGATCTTATGTGTAGTGATTAAGAAAAGAAGATGGAGCGTGATCATGCATTAGATCTACCTGACATATGTTGTGTTTGATCTGTAATAAGCAGTATGCCCATGGATGAATTCAAACATCAAACATCGAGTTCATTCCTGGGACAGTTCAGAAGGTCATTTGTGCCCGCTGTCAGCTTCCACTCACATAGCCAGCCCTTCAACTGGGTCCAGCATAAAGAAGTGAGCTCTCATAAGTAACAGCCCTTCACAGTAGTTAGGATAGATGTGTTTTAGGTCTCGGCTCAAATGTGAAGCAGTTTTTCAGTATTATGAAATAAGGACAGTTGAGGTGACAGACACCACAGATATACAGCTCTGGTCTTCTAAATACTTCCTAAATAGTCTTTGAAAAAAAAATAGCATCTCGCTCCTCAAAAATGTTCTGTTTGAGAACAACAAATTGTATTTTCTTTACGCTTTGAACTGCTTACTACGGTGTTTTTGGCAGACACAACCTAAACTTAAAATGCACAGAATAACTTCAGTAGTAGATGTGCCACCATTTTGGACCAAGCATTTCTTTGTAATGAGGTGAAGCAATTAAACATGAAGTGGGACCCTCAAATTGCAATTATTAGGAAGGCAGCAGCAGTAACTGCAAAGTAAATCTTATTCTTCTCTGTAAAAAAACATTTTATTGTGTTAAGAAGCAACAAAGACAGGAATTAAGTCAAAGTATTGCTACAACAAGTGTGTTATCAGTAGCATGTCAAAATGAGTTGGAGTCATTCATATGAACTAAAAGAGTGCTTAAATATATTCAAAACCAAAGCCAAGTATTTAAAAGACTGTAAACAGAGTGGGAAGAAGCAGAGAGAAAGAACAACAACAACAAAAAAAAGCAACAACTTACCAAGTGGAATAAATTGAAAAATTGCTGGGGATACTGGAGAAACTAAGAAATGAATTTTAAAAGCGGTGACTTAATAATTAAGTAGTTATCTATTTATTGTGAGAGTTTGGAAATATCAAACAAATACAAGAAATCATTTGAAATAATGTGATATATTAATATACCGCTTCTCTCCGTTCTTTCTGCTGCTTCACTAGTATCTACTTCACTCAACTGTTTTTTCAACTTTGTATATCAGCTGCTGTGTATTTTTACTCCTTCTGATCTCTTCTTCACTGTGTCACTGCCAAAATGGACAAAAAGATAGTTAATCAGTCAGTGATCACCATTTAAGGTAGGTGTCTTGAGCTTCCGCTGAAATAGGTAGTAAATTTCCAATGTGTTTGTGCGCCTAAAAAACTTCTACACATGTAATCTCTCTTCCAGTCTTTATAGAGGATTCATATAGTTACTCTTCCCCCCCCCCCCCCCCCCCCCCCCCCCAGAGTTCTGTAAAACAAACATTCTTCTGTAAATATTCTCAGTTTCTTGTGCTAGAAGATACAGGGCTTTTAGTATAATGCATGAAAAGGTGTATGCAAGTATGTAGCGTGCATGAAAGGAAGTATGAAGATATTCTGATCACTGCTGCACATTAAAGGCTAATTAATTGATCATTATGTGGTGACTGGGAAAACAAAGTCCATGAGACTGAATCTCAAATCACTCCCTGAAAAATCCCATTTCCAATTTGAGTTTTTGGGTTATCTGAACAACAGACATTTTCCCTTTGATTAGTCCTGTTTTCCTTGGTACCGCTTATTTGTTCCCCATAAAGTCTCTGATTAAAAGCAGCCAAAATACATAGACCTATTGAGGGAGAGTATTCACATGGCATCCTCTTTTTCACCATGAATTACAGACAGGTTCTTGTGGCTGTACATGCAAGTCTTGAGTGGAAATGGCAATTACACCTATCTCAAGATTAACTATCTGGAAACTTGTCTACTGACTTTGGCCTCTTTGCTAGGCATAAATGCAAACTTCATGAAACCCTTTCTCTGAAAAAGCATTTGCTACATCTTGCTTCAGTCCTAGTTCACATGCCAGCCACGGGAGTCAATTGCAGACCAGGTCAGGGAATCACAAAAAAATCTTCATTGTATTAAAACCTTTTAGGGTCCTATGCTGCTCGTTAGTTGCCTGAGATAATACTCCAGCTCCAGCAAAGTGGCTGGAGTGCAGGTCAAATAGCTGGTGCCAATAACTAAATTAGATATTCTCGACAAAACCTGACTTTAAGATAAGAATCACGCTGATTCACTCTCAGCTGGCCTCAATCTACCCCCCTGCCTGTGCACCCAGAATTAACCAGAGGACTCCTGCTGATGTTGAAGTTAATTTAAATGTAAATCTAGATTAATCCCAGATTTAATCCCATGTTCAAAATGTTGCACATTACATACATTCTGCTTTTATAATACCAACTTGGGACCTAGGACTATAATCTTTCTCAAAAAAATGTTGTTTGCAAGAGTAGTGGACTACTCAATAGATCCTAGAACTGTGCAAATGAAAGATTCAGACTCCTACTTTTGGTTAACTTTACAAGACACTGTCTTTTAAGAGTAACTTTGTCTTTAACGTAAAAGGGAAGCATTGGAGAAGTAATAGTAATAGGATGCACTGCAAGGAAGAAAACATGAATATGAATCATAACATCATAAAGGAACATGTAATAATGAGGCTGAACTTGTGGGAGTATAAAATAAATTGTGTCATGAAATTGTATTCAAATTCATGATTACCTCACCATAGTAGGATAGTAAGATTTTGGAATATTGAATTTCACCAGATACCTTTATTGAATTTCAACCTATTTATTTTTTTTTGCTGTAAAGCACTCTCTTAGCCACTCACATCGTTATGGATGAACAATGATCTTCATTCTTAAGCAATCATGGATTACTTTTCCCTGCTTGTCAACTTCCAGTCATTTGTTGAGAGAATACCCTTGTTATTATAGTTGTAGTGGGATAGTGAATACCTATTTTAAAAACAAAGTTACAACGTTATTTTTAAATAATGCATTTTATTCTAGTGTTATTTAATCATTTGAAATTGAAAGTAATCCTTAAATTGAAAAATAACCTTCCAACCCCAAAATAGAGATGTTATTCTATCCTCTGAAGAATTGTAAATACAATTAATTATAGTTATGTCGTTGGCTTTTTTTTATTAGTGAAAGATAATGGAAAGAAATTAGTGTCCGTTGAAAAGGGTGAGAATCTGTGTCCCCATGCATTATGTATTTCTACACTAATAATCTTTAAATTTACATGAGAAGTAAGTGATTTTTTCCAGTTTTAAGACTTCTTAAGCAGATGGGCAAACATGGAAAGGAGGTATGCCTGAGTTTGTGTTGGTTTTTTTTCTTTTAATTTCAGCTTAGAATACTTTTAATGTTGCTTATCTTTTCTACTTGTTCATATGTAGTAGGGCAGTAGGAACTCCTATCTTGACTTCTAATACTAATATTCTAGTACTCACTGCTGGGGCTTGCAGTATCTTACCTCTGTAAGAAGTCTTCCTGTAGCTCCTCTTTTAGAAGGATTTGGGTGCTGATCTCTTGCGTTTAAAAATCTTCGGAGATCCGGACTGGGTGCAATATGAAGGACCAAGCTGAAAATAATCCAGCTTGTTGCTCGTACCCCTTTGTCTTCCAGGAGGTCTGAAATCATTAGTGTGGTGAAAAAGTCTCCTAAGCAAATTATTATTGATTGTGAAAAATCTACTGATGAAGAGAGAGCTTTTACCGTGGAGGTAATCATAGACAGATAGTCATCTTTAAAAAGAAAAACAGGCAAATCAGGCTGCAATACCAAAAACACTCCCATACAATTGAGAAAAAAAAAAAAAAAAAAAAAGAATTATGAGCAGAAAGAGGGTGGGTAGAGAGCAGCTGTATCATATCCATGTTTTTATGCTTCCCTCAGAGGAGTGTATTTGAAACAGTGTTGCTCAAAGGGGAAAAATGTGTTTTAAAAAAAGAAGTATGATAGTGAAATTTTGTGTTTTAGAAATTTACTAGTATCATAACCATAGATAGAAACAAAAGATCTTCTTGTTTCTATACCTATGGAAAAAAGGCTGGCAGTGATGAATCATTAAATTGCAAAATACATGTAAGAAGAAATTTTAAAAGATGGTTAAATAAAGGAAACAGTTTCATAAGGATTTCATTTCAGAAAAGGAATTATTAAGCTGTCATTGGCTATATACAGAGTTTGATTTCAGGGTCCATGTAATAATACCATATTTGTGAAAACAACAGAAGCTTAGTTTTAGGATGGAGTGGAATAAAGTGTTAGCTTAGGAAGGGAATGATACTCGAAAATTGAAATTGAGTGACAGAAAACAATGCACAATATGTGTGCCAGTAAGTGAAGTTAGTGGAAGCCAATGTCTTTTGGTAAAAAATATGACCCATTAATCTGAAAGAGGGCAAGATTAGAACTGTGCACGTAAGGCAGTTGTGTAAATGCAAATAGTAATCTAAATGATAACAGAAGGCAATGCTGATCATTTTGTCAGATATCTTACCATTTCTCATTACTTATCATGTGGTATTTCCTGTTTTGCTGTAAACTTGAGGTATTACCAAACGCTGGGGAAAGAGGTTGGTTTCATTGCTTGTGTAAGTGATGCTATCGCTCTGCAACTCACAAAGGGAATCAAAAAGTTCCTCAGAGACCAGTTTGCTTTTACTGCTTTACCTCTCAACGGCTGTGAATATATTGAGGTTCATCTTGCAAAATTTATGTATGGGTTTTCAAGAATCTCTTTTCCTCTCGTAGCCAAAAAGATCAATAAAAGCCAAACTTTTTGATGTATCTTTGATATTTAATATGTTCTGGATTGTATAGGAGGAGGACTAATTTTTATTCTAATGTCCTTTGGTTTTTAAGCATATATCTTCAATACTGAGTGATGATGTAAGTATGGAAGTAAGTTCCATACATGGAAGTAACACTGTATAGTACGTAGCAGTAAAAATGATCTTGTCCCAAAGACATTTCCATTCTGAGTAGAGAGCTGAGGGGGAGACATGTTACAACTGTGGGGACGCAAAGTGATAGCAAGAAAAATAAATCCAGAGTTAGCTTTTGCAGAGCTAAAAACTAAACTAGGAGTTTCATAGGCTGTGTCTAATTTCTTCATAGGAAGAAATAATGTCTTTACTTCTTACTGCAATCTCATATACTTAAAGTTCCCTAACAGCATTTGTATATGGCATGCTGGCATCAAACGTCTTGGAATTATGGATGAGGCAAAAAATCGATACTTGATTTGATCTTGCAATTCATGGTTTCATGAGTCAAAAGAATGCCTCTAAAAGCAGCTGTCTGCTCTTTGGCAGGACTCAGCCCTTAGAACTAGCATCTAAAATATTGCAGTTTAGCCTCAGTTAAGAGTCAGCGTCTATGTGAGTTACAAAATGGTCCTATTTGACTGATTTTTCCTTACATATTGCACAAACGGCATGTAGACGTATCTATGAAACTGTTGTGTTAATAGAAATATTCCCAAATACTTCTTCCCCCAATACTAAACTGTATTAGCTGAAACCTGAAATGAAAGTGTGCTTCACCAGTGCAATATTAATGATACCTTTCTGAGTACACATACTTAAAAATATAAGTTAGAAAGGGTAGTGGTTAAATATTTTAAGTAAGTCTTTATAGTATCGTTCGAGCAATGTCAAATACAATTTTTATTTTAAAAGATTTTGTTGGAATTTAGTCTTTGAAAATATTAATAACAGCTTACAGCAGGTAGGCTATAAAATAACACTGTATGCTGTCTATTTAGTTTCTGGTTGAAAAAGCACAGCAGTACTTTAGTTCATTACCTTTGAAAAAAACAGTAACAAGATAATACAGCTGCCTCTGATTAAGATGTAAATTCTTTCTAATTAGAATGTAAATTCTTACATTTAAATGAAGACATCAATTGTCAGGATGCCATATGATATCTTATTCCACCTTGCCTGAATGAGGCCCTCACTGTTCATCTACGGCACTAAAATAGTTTTGCAATCCCTTTGTTCTCTGATTCTTGTAATATTCTCTCTTCATGTTCCCTTTACACATTGCTTTTGTTTGTTTTCCCCCTGCATCTGATATTGTTGTGTCTTGGGATTTTGCAGAAATTTGGAATGAAAATTGAGTTCAGTCAGTGCCAGTATTTGCTTGTGCCTCAATTACTTCTGCTGAATTTTCCTCAATGCAAATCAGGCAGGTTGCATAAAGTGGTGCATGTATTTGAAATAATTAATTTTCCGTAAAATGATGGATCAAGTCCAATCAACCTTCATGAAATCTAAATAAAAGAATAGAGAATTAGAAATTAATTAACATTTTGTGTTGCTAGTACTTTATTATGCAGTCTAAACTATAAATAATAAGTTGGGTTTTTGAGCATAACTTTTTGTTATGAACTGTTGATGATAACCTTTGACATAATCATCTTGTTAAAATATATCAGTGTAAGTATACTAACGTAAATTGAATGCCACAAAAGGCATTGTAAATTAACAACATATTTTAAAGTAGAAAATTACAAGGTACGCAGAGTTTAATAATTGACCCGTTAATTATTTCTGTATCTAAAACTCTTCCCAAAGTTGGGGCAATGTTTGTCTACTAGCTGATTTTAGAAGTGTTTAATTTGGTGCTATAGGGGCTGTAACACTCTTTGTATCCGAGAACACAGCTTGGATTTTATTTCATTTTTAAAAAACTGTTTCTAATCACGTATCTATGCAGCAAAAGTTTACTTTCTTCTTACTAACGCATACCTTTTGTTGCTACTCAAAATCATTCTTCTTTTCCTCACTTAGGAGCTATGTTAATTTTGATATGTGTTTCCTACAGAATGTTTCGTGACAATGTGACTCCGTATAGATTAGTCTTAGTCACTGGTAGTGACACCATTTTTGTTAAAATGGCCGGACTGTTATAAATGGCAGAAGAAAATTTGAAGTAACACATTTATATAATCAGTGAGTGTGTTGTATAAATACTATTCACAGTAACTTTCTGTACAGAGAGGTGCCATTTTGAACTAGTTGGAAGTAGTAGTACTAATTCATATGGTGACTCCAGTTAGATTAATATGACTGTACGCACTTAATTACTTATATAAATCTAAGTAGATTTTCAAAAATTTACTTAGATTTACTTAAAACATTGAACCTAGTGACCGGGTAAAGTTTGAGTGTAGTTTTAAAAAGCTGAGAAACATTCTCGTAACAATAGTTAGTTAACACTGGTGTTAGCACTGTTTGTTGTTCAAGGGCTCTTGCCATAATATCTTTCACGAAGAGTATTGCACTAGTTTTCCCACACTGAATTGTAGCAGGTGTTGCTTTAGTAACAAACACAAAGACTGAGTTTGTGTGTTAGGAGAGAGTCATAAAGGAGTCTCTAATGTTTTTTTTTTTTCAGGTTGTCACAAGCGGAGAAGCACAATGTGTTAGAAAAGTGTGACTTACTGAATACAAATATTTTATTTACTTTTCTCCTTTTACCCTTCAATACAATATATTCCTGTATTAGATAGTTATAACATGCTTAGAACAGTCTCATCAAAATATAAAATAAAATAGTCTTTCAAATGTCTTTCACTCAGATAGGAACTATAAAAATGCTCCAACTTTTACAACCAAATATACCATTTCTTATTTTGCAGTTCTCAGAAATAGCACAAAAGGATTTACTCCTGTGAGAGCTCCAGTCATGTAAATGGTTAATCGTTTGCTACACAAGTAGCATTGTTTTACTGAGCAACTAAACTGTGCATTAAGTAATTTGTAGGATGAAGCAGGATAGAAATTTTATAACTCACAAGAATTAGGATGTCTTGCACATGACGGTCTCTAGTACAAAATTAATAAATTTGGGTATCTCGAGTGATTCTGACAGTTTTTACAACAAACATATTGAAAATTTGAATGTATAAATAACATGAAATCCACTTGCCTAGGTTGGAAGAGAATTGCAGTAAATATGAATCTATACTCATGGAGTACAGATGGAGTTTGGATTTTGGTTTTGTTTAAATATTCCTGTGAAAAAATGTTTACTTGTAGGGAAAACTGATGCATTTTGTTAAAGGAAAAAAATATGCCATGGTCTTGAAGAAATTCAGTAATTTCAGGTGGGGCTAATCATTGCCATCTAAGTGTTAAGAAATGACCGTGTATTCAGTAAGTGGCAGAGAAAACAAACTCTGTCTTTTGGGGTTATTGTATTTAACTGTATAATTATTACAAATATATGTTCTAGAATCCTTTGAATGCTATATTTTCATTTGTGCTGTTTCAAACAGATGATGGATTACTGTTGAGTTTCATAATGGTTCGTAATTCTCTTACTGGGCAAGTGGGAAGTAACTGATTGTCTTGACAAGTATATTGGAAGTGGTAGAGTAAGACATTTTCGCCCAGTTAGAGTGACATCCAAGAAACATGATACAGATGGCACGGTAAAAGAAATAAACCTGTGTACTGTATATTTTTCATATGTAAAGTCAGCTGAAAGTCTGTAGAGGCTGAGCATATTTTTAGACTTCATGAGAGTTTATTAGAGAAATAACAAATGGCATCATATACAGAAAATCTTTCTGTTGCTTCCTTCCTACAAAATATCTTGTATTGTGTCTAGAAGACAAAGAATTTTACAAACCACAGTCACACTTGCTTTTTTTTAACGTAATTTTAAGTATTTTTCCAAATGAGAGAATTCCAAAATGCAGAGTAGAAACTAGTTCCTCCTCGGATTTGTGTTTGATGCCTTTATTGTCTTCTACCTCATTCTGCATTTCTTCTAGGTACCTTCCTCTAACAAAATAAATAAATAAATAAATAAATAGATTTCTCTGGCATTTCATTCTATTCATCAGCTTCACCAGCATGACATTCATCATAGACTGATTGCATCTCTACAGCTTTTCTTGCCATCCAAATCTGTATTAGTTCTTTTTCTGTGAAAGGAATCCCAGACTTTCCTGTTTCTTGCTGGAGTCTGCGGCCATATCGACAGATGTTTTAAAGTGTAAGCTTAGTAGATTTGGGGAAGTAATCTTATTTATACCCTGCCATTAACTAATTTAGTTTTCACCTTCAGTAAGTTCTAGAATTGATCTGCCTTTTGTGGCTAGCCTGCAGTCAGTGTTACATTTTCTGATGCATCATGTCTCAACTGTAACTGCAGTCTTCACTGAGTTCCTCAGTAGGATGTGTAAGCAGAGAAGGTAGATTTCATTCTAAGTCATATCAGGCCTATATCACTTCCTCTCTAACAGTGTCTCTCATGGATGTATCTTTCTCAGTTCTGCTGGAAATTTTCATCAGTCCTTGTCCTGTCTGGCTTTGAACGTTTCCTCTTCATGTGTCATTCATAAGGTTCTCTGCACTGGAAGAACACTGTTCTGTAACAACAGCTGTGTATTTCAGTTTGATGTGGTCCCCTTGCCAAGAGAAAGGATCTCTTCTTTCTCCCTCCTTTTTATTTATTATTTTTTAGTATATTACATCACTAGAGGCCAATGCTGGCGCCTTTGGGGCTTTTTTCCAAAGTCGTGTCTTCCACATGACTCAGCATCATCAAGATCGCCTTATTCACATTTCAGTGCAGCCTGTATTAAATCCTGCTATGTCACTACAAAAGTCCTCCAAGCTATTTCAGCTATATCTGTAAATCAGAATTTCTTAGTAACAAAAGATCTGTTTTGCCTCCTGGTGTTATTCCATCACTACTTAAATTGATAAGAGAACTTCGTAGAGCACAAGTGTCATTGCAATCAGTTTTTAGAATACTTAAGCTAACCTTTGGGTTGAATATCAGTCTACTTTCCCTTTTACAAATGAATTGATAGGTTTGAGGGGGTTGTTCTGAATTTTGAAACATTTAAATACTTCACGAAACAATTTTACTTGTCTCCACCAAGGAACTGCAAGGCAAACTGCCAGAGTTTATTGTAGTAATCATTTGTCTCTACATTTGGTGAGGAAACAAAGACATTCTGCCATATTAATGGGGAAACATCTGCCCTTCAAAAGAGAGAAGTCTGATTAAATAAAAGAGAATAACTTATACTGTCAGTACGAGAAAGAGTGTGGAATAATTAGTGAGAAATTATAGGTCAGGTGTAGAGTTTCTGTGACATTTTTGGTTTCTTTTATTAGTCCTGCCAGTTTTTGCCAAAATGTAGGAATAGATTAGAACTTAAGTTTAAACTCTCGCTTCAGATAGACCTGTCAAAGACATCTGAAAGACTGAAAACTCAGTGATGAAAAAAAAATCACGTACTATGATCTTTGTAGAAAGATTCCCATTACAAAATGACTACCTTTTATTCCTCTACAATCACAGGAGGAAAACCTTCTACCTCACATCCTGTGTTACACAAGACAAATTAATTAAATTTGTGTTTACAATAGTTGTGTTGTCATTTTACTTAGAAGTGGAGAGGTGATGGAAACAGAAACAAGTATTTTGAGCAGATTTTTTGGTAGAGTAGATGAAAGCAGTGCTGAGTCTACAAGTGAGTGCACAAAGGCAGTTAAGATGGTTACTTTGGACTTACACAGCTTTGTTTTGCCTAATGTGAACATTAGGTTTGGCTTTTGTGTATATTATGCCCAAAATACATGGTCAAAAAGCCATCCTTTGAATAAATTTACTTAAATTAGTGGCTTACATAGACCAATATATTTTAAAATAAGGTTTCTGAATTACACAGAGTAGAAATGACTTCTGAACACAGTTCATGTGTCTATAAATTTGATTTTCTTTATTAATTTTTTTAAAGGTTGAGAATTCAAACTTGTTTATATTAAGTAGTACTAAGTAGTGTTGCTTTTTTATATAAATAGGCAGAGCCTTGTTGTTTTAATTTGTTTTGTTTTGTTTTGTTTTTGCATTAACTTGGTAGATTAATACTCAAGGAATTAAAGCAGACACTTCAGAAATGCAGCTTTCACCAAGTGTGGATATCCATCATTAACTTTCCCACTACCATCAACTAGACTGCGCTCATCAGCCTTCATTATTAATGTAGTAAAGAAGTTGATGCATTAGGAATTTAAAATAGGGACTTTTCTCTCTGAATTATGGCATGCAAATAATACGTGGTCTGATTTTAAGAAAGGTGGTTTCCTACACTTCTGTCTCCCCAGTCGTATAGGTTTATCAGCTGACTCTTTTCTTCTCAGCAGTGACTTCCAGTCTTCCTACTCAAATGACTTGCTGATGCATCATAGCTTTTCCTTCTGCATGGGTTTAGATGTAGGCTGCGCCATAATATGGACCCAGAATATTTTTCATAGATGCCATAGACACTGTGCGCTTGTCTGCTTCTAGATTGCTCGATTGTTCTGAAATCAGCATCTTATATGAAATGTATGATACTTTTTGAAGAGGAAGTATTTCTTTCACTGTCTTGTGGAAGAGACCTAAGGAGGACATGGGATACTTTACTTTGAGTCAGTTTTCTTGGAGCGATTTATATCTGCAAATTGGACCATGTTTCCCAGGATTTCAGCTCACATTTTTTTTCACCTTACAGGAACTGGCTGCATTTGAAATTGGGTGGCTACTTCAGGCTGATACTTTCTATTATCTTCATCAGAAAATTTGAATCACGATAGGCTATGGATATTATTAGGTCATTTTACAAAACATTCTCACAGAATTTAATTAACAGTGGAATTAGTTTTTTACATAATTTACAGGATGCACTACCGTTGAAGATGCTCGAAATAAGCAGTAAACTATGCTAACATATAGATACTGAATATTTTATGCAAATGTGCAGAATTTGAAAACACATTGTGAAACTGTCTTTATCTTCTAAGAGCATGTAGATATCCCTCTTAGTGCAATCATTACAGCGTATCAAAATGAAGACCAAACCATACTCTTGTCAAACTCGTAATGAATACATTAGAAATAAGCATAATTTCGCTGATCAAGCTCTAGCTTGACAATGTCAATAGCAAGCAGACTATCACAATATGGTTCAGAAATTGCTTTGTTGCTAACTGGGAGTCAAAATATAATTGAAGGATTCTTTGAAAAAAGAGTTTGTTTATACTTTGAATCTGTTGTCATAAGGAAAAAGCAGATACCAACTTTTCTCATTCTTGTCTGATTTATCTCAGTTTTTATGTGAAATACTCCTTTCGTTTGCTTAAAATTGGGGGTATTTCAGACAAGCTACACTTGTAACTTTTGATATATCCACAGAAAGAAAACTTTGCATGCACAGTATGACTTAAGCAGGTCTCTAGAAGGACAAAATTACACAATAATTTTAGTAAAATTATGTAATCTTCCACTTCTACTGGGAGATGGTATAGATGCCTAGGTGTTCCCTTCTGCTTCTTGTGTTTCTTTCTGTTTATTACTTGTATTGTACATGTACTTGTCGTTGCTCTCAGGTTATTCTTACCAAAGCTACTTAGATGATCTTTCCCACCGTCCAGTGTTGAAGTGACGATACGTCTGTTTTCATTCTGCTAGCATAAAGTCAGCAGACTTGAGCAGGTTGCTAAACTGGCTGTGTCAAAATAATTGTGATCTTGTCATCACTATTAATAATTTATAAAAGCACTAGGTAGTAATAGAAATACTGAAACCATTTTTAAAATAACCATAGTGGAGAGTGAAGGAGAAATAGCAAAGTATAGTATTATGTCATCTGTTCTTATACACATCTACCCTACACCTCGTTCCTCCTCCTAATTATTTCTTCTGTCTTTTCAAGCGTTAGTGGGAAGGGAAAAGTGAGAGCGCATTTGCTAGGGGAACAGTAGTCTCCGAGTGGGAGTTATCATGCCCACACATAGTGCTGCTGATCCTACTTCATCCCACTTACCGCTGTATTTTCATTATAAGCTTGGATTCTGTTTCCCTCTTTATTACAAGGATGTTACAGTTCTTTATTCTTCACTGACAGCTGGCAACAGGTAATGCTGGCTGTTATTTTGTTCACCCTAGTCAAGCACATTCATTTCCAAATATAACCATGTTTTGTTTGCTGTATTTTGTTCTTGGTGTGGTTGAATGCCATCCTTGGAAAGATGTGCATTGAGCTAGTATTGAATAAGTGGCTTGCCTTCGGCATTCATGAGTAAATTCTGTAGTTTTTGTTTCAAGGCTTTGACATGTCATCAAGTGTAAATCTATTCTAATGCCAAAATCCCTCTTGATGTCTGATGCCAATCAGTAGCTTTTCATCTTGAAAAAGGTAGTGAATAATTTGCCCTGCGGATATTACACAGATACCATATATGGTAAGAAACAAAGAGGGGAATCCCATACCCATTTTTTAAATTCAAATAATCATGTTAAACCAGTTTGCTTTCCTAAATGCCATTGGTAGTCTGGTACATTTTCTTGCTTTCAAGTGAATATTGAATACTTGTCTAATTTGCATATTTTCGATGTGTGGAAACAATATACTCTTTCTGCTGCAGTATTTTATTTCATGAGCAGTAGCCAACATGCTGAAATATGTGAATTTTATTACATTTGTTATTTTAATAGGAAGCTCAAATCTTTTACCTCTTTCAGCTTCATTAGGTTTTTTTTGAAGAAAAAATAAATAAAAGGCATTTGCTGTATAGGAAGGTCAACATTTGCTTTGTGAACGCAGTTTGCACCCATGATTTTGAATTTCAATGAACTGTAAGCCCTAAGAGTGTTGAATTAAAGGCATAAAACACTGTAGTTCACTCAAGAGCTCAAAAGTATGTAATTTCTTTCCTTATAAAGGAGGCCTACTGAAAACCTAATGAACGTGTTTATATAGCTGAATGGCACTCATATAGTTGGTACTCTGAAGAAAGAAGCAAGCTGAGCTTTGTATTTAACTCCCTTTCAGACTGAAATATTACAAGATTTTAGGGTGCTCGGGACTGTTGTGATTACCTAATCTGACCTCTTGAGTAACACAGGTCGTGGTATTTTGCACAGTAATTCCTGCATGAGGGCAGATACATTCTTCAGCTGTAGTAGAAGTTTTTGTTCTGAGTGTGATTGGCTTCAACTACCACCTTACGTTATGTCCCATATTATTCATACTATTAATACCAATATAGGAAATTTTCCTTATAACTTGTAGTTACAGCCTTTCACCCAACATTACTCAGAACAGTTGGCATACTTTAATTAAACTTCAAGATATTTGTATTTTAAAATGACAAGTCATGTATATCATTTCCAAAGTACTCAGGAATAGAAGTCATAATCTTTTAGTTTAACTGATCATAAGACATTAATTAGCTGATTCAGTAACCAGTGATGATTTTAGGCTGAAAAATACGATGATAATTCTGGTGAACTCAAATTGATGTTTAAAGGTTTTGCTATTGATTACTGGGGTTCAAGTTGTCATTCTAAAATCATCAAGAGTGCTGCGTTACGTACTACGTGCATTGTCTGCCTTCATGCCTAAGAGATCCCAAAGAACTGTTAACTAAGTTTGTATGGGAAATCATCCGTATGTTATTTAATTGAAGCATTCATTAAAGAATGAAATGCAATTGTTATCCAAGCCCTGAAAACTAAAATTTGTTTTGGAAAAATGTAAAAATTATTTTTTCCAACTGAAGTATCTGTTAGCATTAAAGCAGCAAAGATTAATTAATGATCAAGGGGAGGATTTTGCTAGATTGGGGTTAATAGCTAATCCCTTCAGAAATATATTCTCTAATACTCCTTGACAGTTTACTTCTAAACCTTATATGTTCTCTGAAGGATCCAACAGTAGGACTGATAATCTGGTAGCTACTAAAGAGTTAGTAGCCAAGTAACAATATGCCATTTTCCATTCCGTTTTCGTCCATGTGATAAATTGATCACCTGCTTCCAGTTAATGTCAAGATATTGCCAGCACTTTTTACAGTTTTGTTCATTTACTGGTGTCCATATAAGCAAACTCAAGTGAATTTAGCAATGGGACAACGACTGCAGTGTAAATAAAAACGCTGCACTACAATGCAGTCTCTACAATGCTACTCAGTGCTACTCAGTGCTACTTTTATAGGAAACTGTACATAATATTTCTCTTCACTAAAGTGTTTTGCAATTATACTATTTTTGATGTTTATAAAGGTAAACCTTTATAATGTAATGATATAATCAAGTAGGAACCAGTGAGCCATAGGGACCCATAAGTATACAAATACAGTGAGCAGATATTCTTTACTCTATACAAACAGACACCTGGCAGAGAATAAACATATAGCATGCAAGCAAAACAAATAAAGAAATTGACACCACCAAATGTCGTATTAACGGATTATTCCTCTGTTTTCATTTGGGGGAGAGGAACTTAAATAATAAGCTAAATTAAGAAAACAAAAGCACTGAGCCCAAAAGGATGCTGACAATGGGGTAAGAGAGCAGAGCACGTAGATGTTAAGTGAGGCAGGGGATTAGGAAGTGAGAGGGTTGGAGCCAACTGTACAAGGCAGAGGAATACTGCCCAAGTACGAGGTTTTCTGAATGTCCAAATCTCGCTACTTCGGCATCTTTTCCTACAGTTCTGAGGTCTAGGTAGGTCTGGGTAGTTTCTTCCTCCCTTTTTCCTCTCCAAGCAAATTTCCTACTGTGGGTTAAGAAAATGGCTTGTCATTTGTGGGCCATTGTGCTGCAGAATGTACATGGGCTGGGAAAAGCAGTACCTGGATGGCCTGCTTCTTCTGAAATCCAGGCTGCTAATTTCTGGGTGATACAAGAGATCTCAGTACTGGAAAAACTGGGTTTTCTCAATTGTGAAATCATACATGGTGTAGACAGATTGGAGACATAAATGAATTGGAGAAAAATGGAAATATATCTTGAAGAATCAATAGGGTGATGATGACAGGACTCAACAGGAAAATAACTTAAGGGATCTGTGAAGATCTAGAGTGAAGGAAAAGAGAGTGTCCAGAGGTGATCATTTTTGAAGTGGATAGGTAAATGGCATACTTCAAGAGTTAAATTAAGAACGAACTATTATATTTCATTGGGCTGGAAGATTTATGTGACTATTAACATTATTTACTTATTTTACATGGTAAATTGAAATATATCTTAATCTTTCAATTCTGACCATCATGTAAAATAATCCATTTTAAAAAGTTAACTACTTACTTTTTAACTTACTTTTAACATTTGATCATCAAATAGATCTAATTTCTTTAGTCCAAAGGTCATGTTTAAGCTATGGGTTACCACTTTCAATCAAGCTGGGCTTCACCAGAGGCCTCATCTTGCATTGCTAAGTGACTACGATGAGGCTGCATTCAGTGACACTGAGCTTGGACGTAATTTGAGATCTGGATGTAAATGTTTTGTTTGGATTCTTTAGTTTTCCTCTCTACCACGGCAGGAAAAGGACATACGCAAAGAAAGCCTGTGGTCTCCAGGAACACTGCTCTGCTGCTGAAAACAATTATAGGGAATGGTTGCTGGGCAATCAGCCATCAAGTAAACTAAGGTCCCTAAGCTTTCCCATACTTATCTTGATTAATGATTTAGCTAGTCATAAAATACTGTGTATTTGTAATTGAAATAGAATACTTAATGTTCTTCAGCAGAAATAAAAAATATGTCTCGTGTAAAAGCCGGCGCTTCTGGTTGAAAAAGGCTGTAATTAATATTATCAATAAAATCAAGTGACACAATTCTCTAGTTATTTTTTAGTGGCAAAATCTTTTACATTTACACTGACAAGTGATATAAAAGATATCGAATTTGTCATCATTTGCAGTTCACTTGACACTTTATGACTTTTTATTTTTTTGTTGTTTAAGATTGTTACCTGCTTCCCAGTTGTAGGGTCGTGGCAAAAACAAGTTCTGATCCAGCTTTGAACAGTGTTCATAGCATGCTTTCCAAGCTGCATAGCACATGGATTGAGGTCTGAGAGAAAATGCTACTCAGAAAGGCCAAATATCATGTTATACAAAATATTTATCAAATTCCTTTCCTTCTTCCGTGTAGCTACATAGTATCTAAGCATCTTCTTAGTAGGGAAATATCAAAATAAATAGTAGTATACCAAGATGGTGCATTTTGTATTCCGTTTGAACAAATGCAAAACGATAGTCAAAACTATCTTTACTTAGAGTTCTATAAATGTATTTAAGGATTAAAAAAAAACAACAACAAAATAACAAAAAACAAAAAATCAACCCACATCTACATGAGATACAAATTGCCTTCAAAGTGTCCATGTAAATTTTCCAACAAAAATATGAAAGTGACATTCATTCACAATGTCAGAAGAATATTATTTTTGTGCTTTGGCTCTACTGGCTTAACACATGCACTAACTTCTTCATGATTTGTTCTATCTTAGGGCTATTTTCAGCATAGTCTTTTTATGTGGCTATATGATGTATAAAAATACAGTTTTCTTGACATATAACATATGTTCATAGGACCATAAATATGTTTCATCTTTTAAGGGCCCAGGATCATTAAAAATGTCTGAATTATTAAAAGACAAACCATTTTATTTTTATTGTGGTAAAAGAGTTCTGTAGTTATCTTTCAAAAATTGTTCTCCAAGAACAAGAACTAAGAACTAGTTTAGCTAATGTTAGCTAAACTTCTAGCTTAGGTGAATTGCCATTGCAAGTATACTGCACCTACATAACAGAAAATAAGTGCGTGTGTGTGTATTCTATATGTTTTCTATACAGATATGCTCTATAACCTTCAGAGGAAGAAAAGATTACCTACTTTAAATCTTTCAGTTTTAGGTCTTATGTATACTTATGAGATTTTGCTGCTAATTTATCTACTTCCTAAAATGTCAGAAGTTTTGCAAACACATTTTAAGATAAAGTCCTGCTTGTGAAATAATTGCTACTGAAGTGGCCAAGAAAAATGAGAAACTGAGAATTGCCAAAGAGTAGGCAATGGTTTCCATTTATATTTTATTAAAGTTTCATCTTTATTTTGCACAGTTGTTATCTATCACTAATAGGTAAAAATCCTTAATGATTAATTAATTCCATCCTATACAGAGTAAAGACCTTTACTGAATGTCTTAGAAGAAACCAACTTATTTCATCTATTAGGTACATAACAAGCTTTAGAACGAGTAGTAGGACTCTCTGATAGCAGTCATACAGGTAGTAATAGCATTTGAGTTGAAGATCAGATCTTCTTTGTGACTTTCTGTCTTTGATTTTCCACCGTGTAACACTGAGGGCCAGAAAAAAACTAACATTTTAGTATTGTGGTTTCCCCAGAACTTCATACAAAGATTTTTTTTTTTATTTGCAATGCTTGAAAGAAAACCTACTACCCACTTAGAAATCAAATTCTTATTGCTTAAGGTTTTCATTTTTTCTCCATTATTATCCATAATGGTTGGACAAGACTTTTTCCATCTAAGAGAAAAAGTCTTTGATAAAGTCAGGGATTCATTAGTAAATTTCTTTAATTTGGTATATCAGGGGAAAAAAAAAAAAAGTCACCTTGATAAATAAATTGGCTTTGGTTTGCATCAAAGGAACACCTCAGTTCTCTTCTTGCCTCCTAACTGAGGTGCCTCATCTAGACTGCTCATACACCCAAGTACGTACACGGAAAAAATCGAATGTTATCTAATGGCCATTTAGTGAATACTTCACCCAATAAACATGATGTAAGAAACAGACAACAAGAGCTCTGTTGAGCTATATGGCAGTTAAGGATCGTGTACTTATGAAGAAACTGCAGAGAAATCAAATTTAATCTTCTTTAGCATTTGTGTCAGCGGTGCAGTTGCAGAACCTGCTTCATGCTACTCTAATGAGGTTTCTGTTCCCTTTTGGGAAGGGAACAAAACAGGGGTTTTGCAGGGGATCGTTTTCATTAAAGTTTTTTAATCCATTTAATACCAGTGTCTACCTTTCAGTGATTCATACATAGTACAAATGTAGAAATATAAAGGAGCACGAGGTATAGCAGTCACTGATTTCTAGTAAGAGCTACATACATACTTCCTGTACTTTGTTTCCTTTGGTTTCTTGTGCCTTGTATATGAGTGTTATTTGGGGATGGAAGGTTAAACCAAAATGTAGTATGAACTACTTAAAAAAGCATGTAATCTGTAATATGTTACTGAGGGGAACGTAGGGGTTGACTTTCTGGACGGTAATTCCGTGGGGATTTTGGACACAGTTTGTTTCATAATGTGCTCTCCATCAGTTCTGTTATTCTTAACATGCTGGAGGAAAAAAGGAAAGATAATGACCCAAGTTAAACATGTGAAAACTCTCAGGCTAGAAGCCCCAGCATTTTGCAGTGCATGCCCTACTTAGCAATGTCGCACTGTGTATGTGATAAGATTGTTTTAGGCTCTTCATGACTCACTACTCACTTTTTCAAAGCTTCAGATATTTATGTTATATCAAAATGGAAGAAAAGTCCCATATAATTAGTTCTGTTTACTTTCATTAGTAATTTTACCCATATATTAAGTGAAAAGTTCTGTTTGCTCTAATTAAGAATTTCACCTAAGTACTGAGTGAAAGTATTTTTCCCTGGGTGACCTAACTGGAGCAAAACAGTTTCTTTTTTGCTTCCAATTGATTTGATTTCTACTAAGGATATTCTAGCAATTGCTCCACCTCGTAATTTCTGTGTTCCGAATGAAAAAGTACTGTGAATGAAAAAATACTGGAGTTCTCATGCTGACTAGAATAATTTACTTCACCAAAAATAGTAAATTGGTATTTCTTGCTTGGGTTCAACTATTCAGCGACAGTTGTGGAGCTGCTGAGATTATAAGGAAGTTCAGGGATGAAGTGCAAAGCAGGAAGATAGGTCATGAACTGGATTCCTAATGCTGATCTGATGTTTAGTCAAGGTTAACTTTTTTTAACCCCATATTCTCTATAATACCTGGCAGATTTTTGGCAGCTGCCTAATGTTTCTGAAGCTGCAGCAGTGTAACAGTACAGTGCAGGAATGGTTCTTCTGACAAACTCAAATAAAATAAACAAGCTGTTAGGTTCAGTAAGACTAAGCTAGATGACAAAATCAGGCTCTCAGATCCTACGAAGTATGCTTCTAGTTTGTTTTTATTATAGTTAAGTTGATATTTTCTTGAATGAAATTTAATCCCTCCCGCAATGGTGTTTTGCTATTATACTTTTGGGCACAAGTTGTATTTTCCCGGAGTACAAGCTACGTCTAGCTTGTAATAATAAATAGCTTCATAGAATTTACATAACTACCCTTAACATAGACAATTTAAGTCTTGGCGTTATTCAGGCAGTTCTCAGAAGTGCAAAGAGAGTACAACTGTGTGCTGTAACTCTCAGAGAGTTTGACTGAGTTGAACTGTGTATGCACGTTGCATTACGTAGAGCCTTTGAATATTAGATTTGCTAATAAAGTGGGAAATGAAAGCATCATCCAAAATATAGCGTGCACTGCAATTGTGCTGTGGTTAGCTGAAGAATGTGACAGGAGCATTTAATTAGTCAATAACTGTCTCCTGCTGGAAATTGACAACCTGGAAAGTAGTCTGCTTTGGCATTTCATATCCAGCACAAGTTCTGTCAGGCAGTGCATGTCATTAGGTGTTGTGCAAGACCTCACCTTAGATGGGAACAGTTCAGAGTAAGTGGTTTTAACTTTGATTCTCATTCTGCTGCTGATGATACGTTGACAAGAAGGGTGGAATTTTTTAATGAGAAAAAAAATAAAAATGTTAAAAATGGCATCAAAAAAATTTTCATTCATTTTCCATGCATTCGTTTTATTAAAAAGTGATTGTTCAAAACTATGCTGCATTCATTCAGATAACATTTTCCTTCTGAAAGAATATTAGTGCCTACCTGTTTTCCATCCTGCGTGTGTGTAGTTAGTTACAGTTGTAGGAAATAAAGTTGGAACTACACGACCTCTTCGGAAGAAAAGATTTTTAGAGTAGATCTTGGTTTGCAAATCTGTGCTTTCTCAGTTCCTGGGTAGTGGGAACTCCCCTAGGTAACATTCTAAAAAATCAGCATTGACTGTAACTGTCTTTTCCTTTTTTGTTTGTATTTGCTGAAGAGCTGCCCTGATATCTGTTCAAAGACACATGCTGTAACAGTCATATTTAATGTTGAAATATATTGTCACTGTGCTTTGCAGTTTTTCAGTGCTAAGTTATAGTTGTGGTTTTGCTTTTTGTTTGTGTTTTTTTACATGAGTGGAGACGTCTTCACCTCACAGGCTTTATGTATGATGTGCTGTACCTTTGGCAAGTACACTTTCAAAGGGCAGATCTCTAGTGGGAATCTTATGCCTCTGTTGCCATGTTATTCTTTGGTAAGTAGTTTAGTGACTTCAGGAAGTGGCTCACGTGAGAAGGATGGCTCCTTGGAGAGATGCTAGTGGTATTCAGGCAAAGCAGGACAGTGCTGGGTGTGAGGGTCATCCGTCTTTAACCAGTGCCAGACAGTGCTCACTTGGTTAGAGCTGTCTCAAGCCCAGAGCAGCAGTGATCAGGGACCGATAGACAAGGACATAGCAGCCAGCTCATCCTCTCTTCCTCGTCAGAGCCCCTTGGTAACAGCTGGGGAATGGGAAGGTCCAAGAAAAAATAGTCAGCTGTTTTCCTTCCATGCCTTGAAGGATATTTTTAAGGAGGGTGTAGCATGGAGTGGTACAAAACAACATTACTTTTATTAGGAGGGTGTTGGAGGACTGGTAAGAGATTAGCGAATGGGAATATATTGGAATGAAAGATGATTTCTCAAGGAATTTATCAAAGTGAAGAAAAAAAAAAAAAAGGAAAGAGATCAGTGTTCTAGCTGAAGGTATTCACTTAGCACTGAAGAAACCATCATGAAGAATAAGGAGAACCAGATCATTAGAAATGAAATACTGAGATCTAAACTGGTAGCAACCAGGTGTTTCTCACAGATGCCACATACAAAAGATTCATTTATTTTACATCTCCAAAGGAAATGTTAAAATTAAGTGTTAAATATTGGGCACCAGAAATCAAAAAAAAAACAAAACCTGTCAATTATCAGTTACGGCATGTAGGAAATCCTTTCCTGTGTTTATTCTTGAAGTGGAAATCCTGAGTTAATTCTGGAGGCGGGTTTGGGACTTTTCTAGATTTCTGTTGCCATGGTAAAATCTGCTTCTCACTGCTAATGAAACTGGCAGGCCTGCTTCCTCCTAGTAGACACATTATCCCACCAATGAACACAGGATTAACCTGCTGATAAGTAACACCGAGGTATTTCTTCAGGCTTCCCTCTCCTTTGCTGCCTGTAGATCACAGGGTGTGACAAAAGAAAAGGTATTTTCCTGGTAACAATCATTTCCACTCATGTTACACAAAGCTCTGAGGAGCAGTACCCTACTTCCCTAGCAATAAGCTCTTTAAGAAAAGACTCATGCAATTTTCCCCTCAATACTGGCAATTTTATTTGAATTAGATAATATCCTGCCTGTATTTTTTCCACATTTATATTTTCTACCAGTAAGGCATATTTCTGCATTTAGAGCTTAAATGCTCCCATGACACAGTGTACATCCATGTCTATCTAGCCTTTCACTTGATGCCTTAATGTCAGCGGAAGGCATCCAAATACTAAGTCCAGTTTGTTCAGTTTTTGATAATCTCAAGATCCTTTCTCTTCCAAGAGATTTGTGTGGCAGCTACACTGAATCTTCTCCATACATTTTCCCTAAACTGCCAGTTCTTGCACACAGTCGTGTCCAAATTTAGCCTACGATGGTATAAAATTTATCTGTCAAGTGAACTAACCCAGAACTGTCATTCTCACCATTTTAAAAACGTCTACTATTCCACTGCATTTAGATGTGTTTGTTATTGTGTTGCAAGCAGTTGTGTTTTTTAGGAAGAAAAAGGGCAGGTTCTCAGTGTTTTTAATGACCCACATTTTCCTGTTTTATTCTATTGTCCAGTGGGTTTGTACTTCTTTTTTTTCTCTTTCTTTTCCAGCTGGCAGCACTGACAGTTGTGTGTTTATCATCCTTTCCCCAAAGTCTGAGAATATTTTCTGTAGGCTGTTCTGAAATTCTTTAACCCAGGAAGGTAATTCTTTATATATTGCTCATCAATAGATGCTCATCTCTTCTGGGCTAATCTGGTGTGGTGCCAGCTCTTCCTTTCCTGCAGAAAATGCAAGTGGAAGTGAAGAGGCGGAGCGAGAGCTGATGAACAGTGGATGCCCCTCACCTTCAGATATTTCAGAGCAGTCACTCCCTTGGATGGGAGTGGTTCAGAGGTGTGCTGGGCAGGAGGGGGCTGCACCCCTTGGCTTTACAGCTCTTGTAGCTCTCTGGTAAAGGAGAGATTCTGCCCTGCTTTGAATCAATCTTGCTTCACTTCTTTCTGATGAGAATATTCCTCCAGGTCGTAGGCTGTTAGCGGTCCCTCTGTGCACATTAACACCTGCCAATGAGCCAATGTGCAGTATTGATGCTCAGCCTGCAGTAACCCCGCTGAAGGTCTTGACTGCTGACTTTCCCACCTCGCTAAGAAATGGTCCCAGGAGCAGTCAGTCTTCATTGCTGCCTTCTCATGCCCTTGTCCGTGTTAACAAAGTCCTACAAAACTGAAAGCTCAGCTGAAGAAGTGCAACTTACACTGCAAAAGAGGTATTTCTTCTCCCACTCTCCTTTCTTTTCTGACCAAGGATCAAATTTCAATGCCTTACCTGAAGAACTGTAATAAATACTATTTTCACATCATATACTTCTAGCAATAAGGTAAAAAGCAAAGCTAAATGTGAGACATTTGACTAGCTTGCAAGTTGTGACAAGCCGCCGATAGGAGGTTAGTGTTTGGGCATAGTCCTGCCACAGTTGCCACCAAGGGCAGTGAGATCAGGAGTGGCACAGGGTAATGACTTGGCTCTCAGAGCTGCATACCGAGTGCCTCTCAGAGCTTAGCTGGCAGCATTCGCAGTGCAAGCTGTCACTTTCTTAGGCAAAGCATAAGTCAGATAGACACACAGGTTTCAGATTATAAGAAGAGAAGCAGCAAATGTACAGTAAATTGGAAAGTGAATCTTTGGATTCCGCTTAAACTAGTGAATAGTGGAGGTTAGGCTTGCTGAGCGAGCACTTTATGACAGAAGTATTCATTATCCTTGGGAGAATTATCTGCTCTTAGTTGTGAGTCATACTCCTCTCTTCACCATCCTAGTTCCTTATTTAACTGAGGAGAAACAAAATGCTGTGGGTCAAAGCCCAGCTTTGTATACTCAAAACAAACACACGCCCCACGCTCCAGAGTCACAGTCCATTCATAAATCATCACTTTTCAATACTTCCCAAGTCAAATACTTAGGTAAGAGTAAAAAGGTGGGGAAAGAAATGTGCAAACACAGTATTAAAATAATAATAATAATTAAAAAAAAAAAAAAAAGACAATCAGCTGTACAAGAACACAGATTAAACCCAGTTAAAAAATAAAAAAAGTAAAAAAATAAAATCTTTTGGGAGGACAATATGCACTGTCATGGTTGTTTCTGAAAGCTCATTTTGTGTAAAAGTAACTTCATTTAGTCTAGTATGTCCTAACTAAAAGACCTTATTTTGACCAGATATGTTTTGCATTTGTTTCAGATCGTCAAATATTTCAGCATGTTAAAGCACTAGGAGTGGGGAAGTTCAAAACAAAAAAGAAAGTTGTGTATTTCTCCTTTTTTCGTAAGCAAGTTTTAGCTTCTTGCATATTGTTTTTCTTTTCTTCGTTTTTAGAACATTCCAAATTGAAGAGAAACGTATCTAAGGTTAGAAGTTTGGTCACGCACGTGACATTCGTGCTAGCAAAGTGAACTAAGTGATTCCCATGCATACTGGTAGAGCTGTGGCCTGCGTTTTCAGGGTGCAGTTCTGGCCCTATGAAGTAAATGGCACGTCTGCCATTGGTTTAAGGATGAAATCCCCTCTGATTTATGTAATTTAGATTTGTTCGTACATTTTTCATACTAAGTGCTATTTTATCAAATGCCAACTAAATGTGATTATTTTTAACACTTCTTGACTTGTAATTTGCAATTAGTGTTCTGTCTTAGAAATACGTCATTATTAATCTTGCAATTCAGCATATTTTAAGCAAGCAGTTCTC